>JAKUCM010002191.1:0-35647 GCA_023374145.1 Lepidium sativum
CTGAACTTCCTTATTTCATAAACCACTTTTTATTATTTAAATACGGTAATCACGTGAAATATCTTATTTTATTTATGGATATAGAATATAAACATAAAGGATTCTGAACATATTAGCTTGTAATTTAGCCTTTCTAACTATCCTTAAGAAGGGGATATTTAGCCTTTCTAGCTATCGTTAAGAAGGGGATATTTTAGCTAGTAATTTAATTCATTCCCGTTTTATAATTATTTCTTATGTTTTATGGATATATGCTATTTTTTAAATCATATATATAATTATTATATATGATTGTGTTTTTATTAATTACGAAAATGAATCGGAAAAAGTTCAATTTTTTTTATGGATAAATTCTATTTCTGATTTTTTAATTACGGAAATAAATCGAAAATAAAGAATGAAGAAGTGTTTTTAAAAATTTATGGATATATTCTATTTTCTGAATAATGGTTCTCTTGAATAAATAAGATGTAAGAAAAATAATTAATTACAAAAATGAATCGAGAATAAGAGATAAAGAAGTTTAAAATTTATATAAGTAGATTTTCGGAATAGAGTGTATGGTAGTAGAATATAGTGAGATGTATTGAATCAATTGAATTAAATAAATCAAAAATCGACAAAAAAATTATAAGGATGACACGTGTCCAAAAAAAGACTTTCCGAGGGAACTCGATTCATAATTGTACAAATGAACTGGCTTAAGTGTACTTACTATCGGTCATTACGGTAAGAGCCATTTGAATAATTACATTTAATCATGAATCATAACATCCCTTAAAATAAATGATTAAAAGCAAAAGTATTGTGAACTTAGACTTAAATCATACGAGACCATGACGCAATGATTATGAGACATGAAAAAACACACCAACCTTCAACACTTGTCAATGGTCTTTAACCAATTCACATAAATCAAACAAACCCATAAAATTAAAATAAACAAAAAAAATACTTCTAGAGACATGTCTAAAACTCAACATCTACCTATATATAAACAACATAACACATCTTGTTCTACATAAACAAAAACCATTCATTCTAAAACCAAAACCACAAAATATGTCAAAACCCATTCTCTTCCTCGCCGTCCAAATCCTCCTCCTCGCCGTCATTTCCTCCGCCGCAGACGGTGAAGACTTCGCTAGAACCATGGATCGTAAGCTTCTTGGTCTCCATAGAAAAGAGAAACTAACTCACTTCAAAGTCTATTGGCACGACCTTTTAAGTGGTCCAAACCCAACTTCTGTCATGATTCAACCACCGGTTACAAACTCTTCTTACTTCGGAGCTATCTCCATGATCGACAACGCTTTAACGGCCAAAGTTCCGATGAACTCAACTGTATTGGGCCAGGCCCAAGGCTTTTACGCAGGAGCGGCCCAAAAGGAGTTGGGCTTTTTCATGGCTATGAATTTTGCTTTTAAGACAGGGAAATATAATGGAAGTACTTTAGCCATTCTTGGTCGGAACACGGCGATGTCGGAAGTTAGAGAAATGCCGATCATCGGAGGAAGTGGACTTTTCCGATTTGCTAGAGGCTATGTTGAAGCTAGGACAAAGTGGCTTGATTATAAAACCGGTGATGCTACTGTTGAGTATAGTTGCTATGTGTTGCATTATTGATGTTAAAATGTGTTTTTTTTATATATGTTTGATTTGATGTTATATTTAATAAATGAGATTTTAATAAATTAAGTAATAGTATCATAAAAGAGGTAATATTTGTTTTCTTTCTTAGGTTTTTTGTATTTTGGCCTTTTTATCATTGTGGTGTGTATGGTCGACGTTGGTGGAGTTGTTGAGTCGTTTATTCATTTTAATAAAATCTCCAATTTTAGATTTTTTTGATGAGTTTTTTTTTTAAATTAAACTATCTCAAATCGAATTTCGATTAGAAAAATCTTGCGAACATTTAATCATTTGACATACACCTCCCTTATTGTGTTTTTTTATGAAATATTGTTTGTTTTAATATTAAGATTTTATACAAAGAAATTTTTTTTTCAACGACAGATTATATTGGGCCACAACTGGCCGACCCAATAGCCAAAGTCTTACATAACGTAGACAGAAAGATTCGGTCCCAGATTATGCAAATGCGATGTTTAAAATGGATTTACTGTCTGTCACTAGATTAGATGCCATTTGTGTCCAAAGACACTTTGTATTAGTCATTTCTATCTCTAAAACACAATAGGTAATATAAATTTTATGCAAATTTTCAAAGAGTTTAAAATCACATTTACATTAGATTTAAAATTTTACAAACAGATTTGAATTTCTTACTACAAGAATTTTGATTTGATATATTATTTTTAATTAACTTTTATGAATTTGATAATATTAATGAAAAATATATTACGTATTATTTTCGATTTTGTGGTTTAACTTGATTTAGAAATTACTGTAAAATGGCAAAGAATAAGAGTAGAAATGTGTTTTTTTTTTGGCACAAACCTCTTAATATTATATTTCATCTTTTAGTTAAATATTTATGTTTTTTGAAACCGACATTATAAAGTGGTCGGTACAAGAGTTATGGACACTTTTGGACACATTATAACTTTGACAACTAAGCGGATTAAGGATTCAACCTCATTGGTTTACAATCTGGTCATGATTTCATCTACAGTACACAGAAATGTATGGTTCAAATCATGCTGATGAAGGGAGATTGTAACAAAGAGATCTTTTTACTTCAAATCGATGATGTCTCGAGCCCAAGAAGTAGAAGAACAAGAAGGAGAAGCTCATTGACAATGTATGGATCATATCAATTTAAAAAGGGTCTGATGATCTGTGACTCATATTGTTAAAGATCAGAAATTGCATGAAAAAACTATAATATTGCCAGCAATTTTACACTGATCACTTAATTGCCCATTACCATGAGTTTGTAATCTACCAAAGAGAAAAGACAATTGAAAACTAAAAGAGTTTGAGCAATGAGTTTCAAAAACCTGTTTAAAATTCAGGACCTTATGGATTCAATAAGAGATGACAAACAACGATGAAACCCGGGTTTTGCTTACATTTTATGTCTTATATCATCCCAAAAACTTGTTGTAAGATGAAATGCTGTCATAAAGGCATTGAAATACCTGCAATTTCATATGTAATGGTTATATTCAAATGCATTGAGCTAAGCAACAAGTCCATATCAATATATAGCTTCATTAGATTAAAGTGATGCCTGAGTCATATATGAAGAATGTGCCAAAGTATTGAGAACCAAGTAGTTATCATAAGAACCAAGGTTTTCGATCCATGTAACATAAACATGGAGCTGCTAGAACACGCCAATCATAAGCCAACAATTTGAATCAATTGTAGACTTTCCATGATAATTGACAAGTAACAAACTAATAGTATAAAAGCTAGGTAAGAACTATCCTTGGTAAAGAGATAGGGTCGAATACCTTGTTCATCTGTCATCCACAAAGTCGATTCAAAAGGTAGTCACAAAAGCAAAGCTATCATAATCTATGAGGCTTTTGTTACTGCTAAAGACAATTACCTCAACATTAACTATCCCAATCAAGAACTGATAACCGTAGGTCTCAAAATGGAAGAATGATCAGAGTTATTGCCATGAAACCATACCAAAATGTCGAAAACCGGCAAATGAGGAGTCAACATCAACAAAAGATTAAAGATACAATTGCAACGCCAAGAAACAACAGATTTCAAATCTTATTGATATACAAAATGTAACAAGACCTCGTTCTTCAATCAACAAACAAACAGAATGATCACTTAATTTTCTTAAATGCTATCAGAATATCAATAGATAGAGATAGAGAGAAAGAGGGAAAAGACTAACCTTGAGGAACTAAACCCCAGCTCTTGGATTCAACAGACAAACTTGATATTAATCTGGCAGATGCTATAGCACTGTGCAGTGGAAACATCGATAAACAGCTACTGAGCTCCACTGGTAATCTGTTAAACCCATTTCCATTAGAAATCAAATCAAATTTCGAAAACTTCAACAATAAGATGAGGTTGCAGCTGATTCTGAGATAATGATGACCACAACAATCAAGCCAATGTCCCTAATTCCAGAAGCAAAACTTATGAACACACCAATACATTTCCAAAAGTTTGACCCTTTTATTAGTAACTGGCCAATTAACATCGAAATTCATGAGAAACACTGACCTAAAAGATTGATTGATACGAGAAGTTGCTGAGGATGGAGATGAAGATTTAATGGGAGAGGGTATCGAAGAAACATGAACATTCGTCTTGCTAAGCTTCTGGCCTAAAGAATGTATCTTAGATGATAATCTGCAGACTTTTGAAGAAGCCATTTGAAGAAAGGAGTCGAAGAGAGAGTGATTGACCGAAGAAGATGTAATAAAAACAGACATTTTAGGGTTTAAGGATGTTGGGGATATTTACGGGTCGGGTCAAACATATGGGTGGATTATCCAAAAAGGAAGGGGAAGAGAATTACCAAAAACGTCGTCGTTTTTTAGAAAAACGTTGAAGACGTATTTATTATGCAAGCCCAATAACCCAACATTACGAGATAGTTTAAGCCCATTAGTCCATTATGAACGAAATCATTATGAGATATGTTGCTCAAAAAAGAAAAGCTACAAATAAATAAATAATCCACCA
The DNA here is from genome assembly GCA_023374145.1 of Lepidium sativum. Taxonomy (NCBI): domain Eukaryota; kingdom Viridiplantae; phylum Streptophyta; class Magnoliopsida; order Brassicales; family Brassicaceae; genus Lepidium; species Lepidium sativum. The sequence goes on from JAKUCM010002191.1 coordinate 4,630, forward strand.
AAAATACAAATAAATATTTCTATAAATAAATGTGTTTTGGAGAAAATTTTTAATGGTTAAATGGTTAAAATATCCATTTTTGTAATTTTTATCGATATTCGATTATAGGTAATCGTAAATTTACAATAGAATAGTGTGTGATCATTATTGTTTGAACTTCATTTTGGATACTAATTAGACTTATAATAATCTCTTATTATAATGCTAATTATAATAATATTAAAATTATGCATAAAATTTCAAAAATGTATTGGGGTACAAAATTTATTTTAAAACATTATTTAGCATAACGAGGATAATGTTGAAATTTATGCAAAAAGACAATGAATCGTCTTGAACTCTGAACTATATAAAATATCAATTTTGAGCTTAATATATATTCTGAATTTAAAATTTAACATACATAAATAAACTAATCACTCCATTGACAAAAAAACAAATATAAACTAAGCACTCTCTAATCCTTCCAAAACCTAAAATGTTGTCGTTTATTTTCAAATAATTTTTTTTATTTATAAATAACTATTAATTTGTAAACATTAATTTAATTTTTTTTTTGTCAACGGTAGATAATATTTTGGTCTCTAATTGGTGGCCCAATAACCAAATTCTTACGGGGATCCGATCACTAATTATATAAATAAACTATCTTAAGTGAACATACATATAGTTATTTTTGTCAGCGTGCAGATATATTGAGTCACAACTGGCTGACCCAATAGCCAAATTTCCTACATAATGTAAGCAAAATGACTCGATCGCGGATTATACAAATGTACTGTCTTGAATGGACTTACCGTCTGCCACTAGGCTATATATCATTTGCATATAATTATAATTCTCTAGTTATAATTATAATTCTATATATATTTTAATAGATATTTTTTGTTTCAAATATTATTTATTTACATTAATGAGCTTCTCAAAGAAATGTGACAAGACAAGACTGAAAACAGCCGTAAATATTTAACAATCGATGTAACATAGTGTATTATGGTCCTTTGATTGTGACTGCTCTAAACTCTATCACTGACACACACTTGAATTTTTTGTTGTTAACTTCGAAAAATGATACATTCATATAATAATACAAAACCTCGTTATAATTACATTGTTTGTACATATTGACAACATTTGTGGTTTTTGTTGTGGTTGTTATTAATGTTAATGCATTGTATTCATACTCATTTGCTGCAACCATTGGATTGTTAAGAGAACCCAACCATTATATTTGACTCACATGTGACTATGTATTATTTTTTGGCTATTTTCAAACCATTATCATCTATTTTTGAACTGTTTTTATTTGTCTTTTTCAAATTATCAGTATAATGTTTAACCAAATATAGTCCTATGTTATTTTTTCTTACTTGGATCCTTTGGAAATTATATTTCAATCTAAAGTTAAATTTTATGCTCAAAGAAAAAACACACTTAAGTTTTGATTACACTAATACTAAAAATTGAAGTTCCCATATCTTAAGGTCTACCTTTATAATAAAAAATTATCGAAAATTTTAATATTAGATTCATTAGCTGGATCATTATAATTATTAGAGTCATAAGAACTCGACAATGCAAGTGACATTTAGCCTAGTGGCAGGTGGTAAGTGCACGAGAAACATGCACACTTGCATATCTTGGAATCGAGTCTCCTAACTTGCATTTGCAAAACTTGGCTAATGGGTCGGCTATCTGTGATCCAATGTTGATAAAAAAAATCGACAATTAAAAAAGTATTGTTTACACGAAAAAAATACTATTTTTATGTATTTGTGCCCGTTTATATTGGTTTTGTTGAAAAATTCAAAGAGAGTTTTTTTCCCTAAAGAACTCACACTTTGTCAAGGAGCTTTTTGAAACTTGATAATATGTATGTTGTTCCCAAGTATAATTTTTGTTGATTATTATTTTAAGTACAACTTATTGAAAAAGAAAAATATTATGAGTCGAATTCTTCTGAATTTGGTGGTTAAAATGATCGAACTAACGACATCTAGGCGTTGATATAAGTAAAAAAACATTGGGAATGAGGAAAAGGAAACTTTTTATTTTTGACTACATAAAAAATAACAAGAAAAGATAAAATTTGTTAAACATTACTATAACATGTTGGATCATTCAACATTCATGTTTAGATATTAATTCAGTCAGTGATTCAAAAGTTTTTGGTTTCACTGTGTTGACAAAACAAGAACCCTAAAAAGCTGATTACACATTTTCGCGCTTTTCCTCTTGTTTGTATCTGAGAAAGCATTTATGCTGTTTCTTCTCTATAGTTTTTACACTGTTTTGTTTCTATCTCTCTATAAACGTGCTTATTCATTTCAAAAGCAGAAAACTTTCAAGTCAGACAAAACATTTCGAAATCAATCAATGCTTCACGTAAGATTTTATTTTTTCTTGTATCTTCTTCCTTATCTCTCCCTCGTTTCCATGGTGGTTTACTATTAGAGCTTAGCTTAGCTTTGTGATTTTTTTTGTATTATAGTCGAAATAATTTACTTGAACATGATTGATGATATTATTAATATATTATTATCAGTTGTTTTGTATTTTAGTAAGGACTTAATCTCTTATTTCTCTGCAAAATCTTGTTCAAAAGAATAGTTCTTTTGTCAGTTTTTGAATCAAAATATCATTTTTAATTCGGTCTCTTATTATAGGTGTAATTTTGAAGACTGATAGAGCGGATCGAAACAGAGAGAAGTTTGCCTTTTGTATTGTTGAAAGGGTTTTAGATCCAAAAGACAAGGAAGAGGCTTCATTTCTTCTTGTCGGTCTGTTGAGAAACATTGACTCAGTGACTTGACTTAAAGGGAATAGATTTGAGTGATTGGATTGAGAGGATAAGCATCTTTATGGATCTTTGGGAGATTTACAGCTTAAAGTTTTAAATTTTATCAGAAGGGTACAAGGATTTTTCGATTGATTTACCCCTTAAAGCTGGTGGGAATCTTAAAAGTGGGATTTTTTTTGGCTCAGGGTTTTGTGAATTTAGTGAATGGGAGGGGGTGAGTGAGAGGTCTTGTCATGTCTATGAAATTTGTATTCATCTGCAAATCAGGCAGTGTGTGTTTGGTCTGAACTTGTCTTGATTTTTCCCGTTGCCATAATTATGCAATCATATCTACTGGATCTAACTTTCCTGGAAGCTACATTTTCTCTGAGGGTCATTTAAAAATCATATCTTCTTGGGAAAAGAGGACTCTAGAGAAGGGTTTTTGCACTGAATGATGAGAGGGAAGCAGGAGAAGAGATTAGGTTCTAATGGGACTGAGAATGTTCTTGTTGCTGTTAAAGCATCTAGAGAGATTTCAAAGACAGCACTGGTTTGGGCTTTGACTCATATTGTTCATCCTGGAGATTGCATTACTTTGATTGTTGTTGTCACTTCTCACAATGCAGGTGCTTTTCTCTTCCATGGTACTAAATAAGCAAAGGAGATTAGTTTGGTCTGATATATTCATGAGCTTGTTTGTCTGGTCTGTTATGATGAAATTGTTAGGTCGAAAGCTATGGACTTTCCCGAGGTTTGCTGGAGATTGCGCAAGTGGTCATCGGAAGTTGCATTCTGATGCAATTCCTGAGTTAAAGAGTGATCTCACTGATACTTGTTCTCAAATGATTCTCCAGCTTCATGATGTCTATGATCCAAACAAGGTTATTTATAAGGCCATCGTCTAAATGATGATATATTGAAAACATCAAAAGTTATACTCATGATTTGGTTCCTCTTTGTTTCTATGAAAGGTTAATGTCAGGATCAAGATTGTTTCTGGATCACCATGTGGTGCTGTTGCGGCTGAGGCCAAGAAAATGCAAGCAAATTGGGTAGTTCTGGATAAGTAAGTGAATAAGCTGAGTTCAATCTTTAGTTCCTAAGATTTTACTCTGTGTGTGGTTGAATGATTCATTTACAGGCACCTTAAGCATGAAGAGAAGCGGTGCATAGATGAGCTACAGTGTAACATTGTGGCTATGAAGCGTTCTCAGGCAAAAGTCCTGCGCTTGAAGTTGGTCGGGTCCCCAACAAAGGAACCAGAATTAGAATCTGAAAAGGACAAGAACAGGTTGTTAGATTCTGTTAAGGCTGTATTGACAACAACTCCAATGAGCAGTCCTGAGGTTGGGACATCATTCACAGGAACAGAAGCTGGGACTTCGTCAGTTTCTAGCTCTGACATCGGAACATTATCTCCTTATTTCACAGTTGAAGTGAAAAAGGATAAAGTCTTGGTCATCAAAGAGAATGATGAATCCAATTCTGATTCAGAAAGCGAAAATCTATCACTACCTTCCACGAGTAGGAGATTCCAACCATGTATATCAGCATATCTTGGAACTCATCGCCTCTCCTTGCAGGAATCCGAGGAAAGTCCATGGAAAACTGATGATAAAGCTGCTCAATTAGCTACTAAAAAGGATTTGCTTGAGAAGATGTCTAAGCTTAATGATGGAGAAGAGGCAGCTATGTCAAGTAAAAGAAGTGACTTGGAGGAGTTTAGTGGAAAGTTGAGAGAAACAATTTCGTTATCACGAAATGCTCCTTCTGTTCCACCTCCTCTCTGTTCTATCTGTCAACACAAAGCGCCTGTATTTGGAAAACCGCCGAGGTCTTTCTCATACAAAGAGTTAGAGCTAGCAACAAATGGCTTTTCACGAGCTAATTTCTTAGCAGAAGGTGGATTTGGATCTGTTCATAGAGGTGTATTACAAGAAGGGCAGATAGTAGCAGTAAAGCAACACAAAGTGGCTAGTACACAAGGAGATGTAGAGTTTTGCTCTGAAGTAGAAGTTTTGAGCTGTGCTCAGCATAGAAACGTGGTTATGTTAATTGGTTTCTGCATCGAAGATACCAGAAGACTCTTAGTCTATGAATATATATGCAATGGATCACTAGACTCTCATCTATATGGTAAATAGAGCTCCAATTTAAATAATTTAACGAACACTAACTTGAGGTAACTAAGTAACTTCCATAAAATGTCCATTCAGGTCGCCACAAGGACACTTTAGGATGGCCTGCAAGGCAAAAAATAGCAGTTGGAGCAGCTCGAGGTCTTCGATATCTTCATGAAGAGTGTAGAGTGGGTTGCATTGTTCACAGAGACATGAGACCTAACAATATACTAATCACTCATGATTACGAACCATTGGTATGTACATATAAATGGTCACAACAATAAAGTTGCTTCTTGATTCTGTATTTACTCGATTCTGTTTCTTTTCTTCTGTTAGGTTGGAGATTTTGGTTTAGCCCGATGGCAGCCTGATGGAGAGCTCGGTGTAGACACACGTGTGATAGGAACTTTCGGGTAAGAAGCCCCATATAATAGAAAGATCACTCTCTAGCACTCAAAAATGTTACAGTTTTGTGAATGACTGTGTTTTGGTTTGGTTTAGATATCTGGCTCCAGAATATGCTCAAACTGGACAAATCACAGAGAAAGCTGATGTTTACTCGTTTGGGGTCGTATTAGTTGAGCTAATCACTGGTCGTAAAGCCATGGATATCTACAGACCAAAGGGACAACAATGTTTAACTGAATGGGTAAATCTTTGCACAGTTTGTAGATGAAATCTAATGAGTTTTTGTTCTTTCTTTAGGCTCATTCATGTTTTTGTGAGCAGGCAAGGTCTTTATTAGAAGAATATGCAGTTGAGAAATTGGTTGATCCAAGGCTTGAGAACTTATATTCAGAAACAGAACTCATTTGTATGATTCATACAGCTTCATTATGTATACGTAGAGATCCACAATTGCGTCCTCGTATGTCTCAGGTAAAGAGAATCACCATTCTTTCTTTAAACATGTTCATTCTTAAGTCAAATCAATAGACATCAATGTGTTTGGTCTTTCTTCTTTTGAAGGTGTTGCGTTTATTAGAAGGAGATATGGTTATGACTGAAGTTTCAGGCAGATTCAGTGCAAGATTATCGATTGAGAGAAACCAAGTTTAAGATAAAACATCAAAGTGAAAGATATGAGAGAAAGCATTATGAAGAGTAGTTATATCATGTGTTATGTTTTGGGTTTCTTAGGAAATGATTTCGATCACTTTTTCTTTTCAATTTTGTAAAGTTCCTAGGCTTTATAATAGTGATTTTGTGTCTTCAATTGGCAAGTTATGGATTTTAGTGGATTAATTATCAAAAAGTTATTAGTGTTTGCGACTAATTATAATCGAAAACTGATTAGTGTTTGCATCAAATAGCTATTAGCTTAATAGCCGGCGGCAAGTCCACTTAAAACGCAATTTGTGGTCTAATATGATCTGTTTTTCATTAAAAAAAAATTGTAATCGAAAATAAATTGAATTCTGGAAATTATAAAAATAGTGTTTGTAGTATTTCTTCTTTAGAACAATATACCGATCTATAACCAACTCTGAATCTAGATAGAAAATATAGCAGAAACGACACTCGACCATTTGTTGAAAAATACTCGATTAATTGACTAATTACATTCGATGTATGAGTGACTAAAACACATTTTGTGAAATGTTTTTTTCGGTAAACAACTAAAACTAGTCAGTCCAGTAGCTAAATTTCTACCTAATGTAGGCGGAGAAATTCGATCCCAAGTTATGCAAATAAACTATCTGAAATAGACTTAACGTCCGTCACTAAAGTAAGAACCATTTGCCATTTTGTGGTGTTTAGGAAGTCAATGGAAAATATAAATTTCGATTAGGACTAAATGAAGTAATTAACGAACAAAACATATTACTCACAGAATTATATTAAAAAAGTCAACAAATTAAACATATTTCAAAGACATTTTCTTAATCACACCAAAATCTCAAACAAACAGAAAAAAAAAAGAAAGAAATTGGTTTTATGACGAAGGATATGACGTAAGCCCTGAAGTTTCAGTCGCCGCAACAGCTTCTTCATCGAGAAACAAATTATCACTTCTTCTAACCACCGCATGAATCAGAACCAACACGGCGGCGATTAACAACGATCCCAGAATATTCGACGTTGCATGAGTCAACAAAAGCAACACGATCGTTAAAACCGATAAAACAATCAGAACCGTCCGATCATCGATCTGATGACGGAAAACTTTATGAGGCTCATCGCGAAGGAAATAGAGGAAGATCCAGAAGACGACTAATATGGCTAAAACGATTAACGAAGTTGGATGATAGATTAGACTAACGAAGAGGATGAAGAGAACTCCGATTGCGTAGTTAGCTCTGAAATAGCCGAGATTCGTCTTGATTCTCGAGATCGCGTCGAAGAAACCGTGAGGGAGAGTCATGGATTCGAAATCGAACATGGTTTTCCATGGGCGGCGCGTGGCGAGACCGGATTTGATACGGTGTTTAGCGCGTGAGATGTATTCGAAATCAATCGGCGGTGATGGATGAGACGACGTCGGAATCGCGCCGTATGTCGTCATTTTTGTTGTTACTGATCTGAGATCGGAGTTAAAGAGGAAGAGAGGATTTGTTTATAGATATTGCTTAGTCTCTATAAATGGATTATATGTAGTGTTGTATATATAAATGTAATAACATGTTCTCATGTCTTTTCTATACCAAGTTAATACATAAACTAGATTAGGTCTGAGCATAAAAATCGATATCTGAAACCCAAACCGAAATCGATTAGAAAAAAGGAACCAAACCTGAACTCAATCTAAAGAAAATATCCTAATGGATCCTATATTTATATACCAAAAAACTGTACTCAAACCCGAACTGGAACCGAATTAAGAACCGAACGAGTACCTGAAATATTTTTGTTAAATTTAAACCTTTATAGACTTATTTCTATTAAATATTTAGTTATTTTAAGTTTTTTTATATATTTATATATATAGAACCCAATCTATATCCGAACCAAACCCGACCAAAAAAATAAAAATACCGGAATGAGTCTTAAATCAATAGAACTGAAAACCCGAAATCCGAAAAAATTCGAACGCTCACTCTTTTTTTTTTAAATTTATATTTATTAAAATTTTTAGAATAATATTTATATTTTGAATATTATTTTAAAAACAAAATATTCAAACCAAAATCAACCGATATTAAAATAATCGAATTCGATAAAATAATCCAACAGATTTTAAATCTAGGTATATAAAAAACGAGCAAATCCAAACCAACACCAAATCAAAAACCAAATCTTATAAATTTATTAAAAATTTTATATAAAAATATCTGAATCCAAACTCATCTGTACCAAGTCGAAGTCTGTACGAAAAATAATATAGATCTTAAATCATGTACAGACTTCAGTTCTTGCACTCTCTTGCTTCAGAGATTCCCATCCAAAAAGGGATTCTCTGCAGTACTTCCCTGATAAGAATGGGTCAATGTGGTAAGAACAAAATCATTCTCTATACAGAATCTGTCAAACAAAATCATTCCCTGATTATTAGATATTTATCTCTCAATCTCTATACAGAATCTTACAACTGATATGTATCTTATTATGAACATTAGAGTCTCGAACAGAACTAAACATACGGTGAAATGAAGGATCCAGATGATACCTTCACGAGCTCTTCAAGAACAGACTTGGGACCAAAGCTCTAACTACTATGATTTGAATCAAACATACAATAAAAATCAGAAGAGGGCATAAATCATCATACAACTGTATTTTTAATTAACAAAAATATAGTTGTTTACAAAGGATTGGAGAAATTGCAGAAATAAAATAAAAACCAAAATGATAGATAAGAAAACAAACCAAAAGAGCTCCTTAAAGAGAAAGTTTTTAAACTAAGGAACTCTAATTTATTACCAAGATTGCTAGCTTGAAAGATCTAATTATCATCCAACACAGTTGCAGCAGCTACTGTGTCAGTGACCTTACTTTCCAACACAGTTGCAGCAGCTACTATGTCAGTGACCTTACTTTCCAACACAGTTGCAGAAGCTTCTGTGTCAGTGACCTTACTTTCCAACACAGTTGCAGCAGCTACTGTGTCAGTGACCTTACTTTCCAACACAGTTGCAGCAGCTACTATGTCAGTGACCTTACTGTCCAACACAGTTGCAGAAGCTTCTGTGTCAGTGTCCAGCTTCACCTTTTTACTTGGTGGTTCCTCTTCCTCCTGTTCTTCCTCTTCTCCTTCTTCTTCAGAGGCTGTGATGTTTTCCCCAGAGTTTGCAGATTTCTCTTCTTCGCCTTCTTCCATTTGTGCCTCCTCATTATCTACTGCAAGCACTTCATCTTTCTTTGTCAGTTTCTCAATCACATCCATCATGTCTCTGTTCACCTGTTTGCATTACCACATTTATGTTAGCCTAAGTTAATTACATAACATAACCAATGTAAGAAGAAGAGATGTTGTTGCCAACCTCTGGGTTCTGGAGAAAGTCACTGATGTCATTGGGACAACAAGGACAAGTCATGATGTTCTTCCTTGCACGCAGTGTGCGTCCACCTCTGCCTCTGTCTCTCATTTGAGTTATCCCAGAAAACTTGTCTTCTAAGCATCCCTTGCAGAAGTTATGACCACAAGGTGTTGTCACTGGAGAATTCATCACTTTCCAACAGATTTGGCAACTGAATTCTGTATCAAGCAAAAAGTAAAACAGTTCACAGATCTGTACTGACCAGATCTCATTTGAGTCTGCAATGAAACCCAAACCACTACTAAAACTGATAAACAATGCATACAATTGGAGACACATACCTTTGAGAAGTCTGTCTCTAATGCTGATATTACTTTTCCTCATCCTCTTCTTCCCCATAGATTCCAAAGAAGCAAGTGACTTTCTGCTAGCAGGTGGAGTCTTCATCCACTTCCAACGACTATCAGCTTTCTGATCAATCAAATGTAACAGAAAGTACATGAGAAAAGCTTCAAATAAGGAAACAGCAGGAGAATATTTAGGAATGTCACTTTCTTGTGTGTCAAGTAATATAGTGAGAAGTTGTACTTACATCAAAATCCCACGAAGGACTTTCTGTCCTCACAAACAAGTCAGTGGCCTTCTCAAGCTCTGCAACATCAGGCAAAGGTCTTGGACGATCGCCACGCTCATCACTGCAGAACAACATAAATATTATGAGCACATACAACGAAAGGAACTCTCATGAGAAAAGTTAGATCAGACCTGGTCCATGGAGCTGCTTCATTGTCACACCTCACAAACAGGTAACGACAGACCATAAAAGGACCCTATGGAAAATATAAGATTACATCAGAAAAAAAATCTAGCTTTGCATAAACTGAAGGCTGAAAATTTAAGAACATAAGCTGTATCTGAACCTGGATCCCAATTTTTCTCCAGCACATCTCTATCCTGTAGACTCCATCATATCTCACTTCTTTTTTTTCCACAGGGGCATATGCAGAACGAAGATCCTTACAAGACCTGCAAATTAAAACGCCGAGATGACTTTCTGCTAAAGGTATATCAATGAATAAAGATCTATAGAGAAAATTTGACACAGAGAAGCATCTCCTGAAGAAAGACTGCAGAAAGAGAGAAATATTATGACAGCTAACCTGATAACTCGAACAGGATAACCCATTCTGCAACTAAGTCTTAGTGCTTCGTTCTTTTTTGTAAAATTCTGGTCATGAGTATGCTTCTTGTTAGTTCTTTTGTTGTTACTGAGATCTCTTCCTCCACTGCAAGACAAATTCACACAAATTCAAGGCAAATAGAGAGGAAGTATACCAAAAATTGAGCAAGCTGACTTCTATAAGCAGTAGCAGAAGTGGACCAAAGGCCATGAGCAATGAATATAGCTAACCTTCCGGTATAGAGAAACCATTCACCATGATCCTCATCATCATCATAACCTCCAGAGAGTATCACTGACTGAGCGCCATACATCGATTGTCCAGCAATACCACTAATAAGTGGGAAATGTACTCCCCATTGCCGACTTTCATGCCTGCCCTTCCAAGATTCACCAACCAAAACACCTTGATTTCTGATGGGATCATTTTCAGCTGGAATGGAACCAAAGTGATCAGGTGGTATTGTCACAAATATCTTGCCACTACTAGCATTAGCCAGTCCAGCTTTTACGGCATTCTCAGTAGTAAATGCTTTATCAGGACGGTCTTGGTTGCTTATGTAATGATGACACTTAGCAGTGCCCTCAGTATTAGGTTTGGATTCCCTCCTTGCCAGACGAATAGCAGTGACTAGAGATAAGTTTATCCGAGGGTTTATTGCAGCTCTCTTAGGAATGTTTCTGCGACATTTCACACAAGTGAACTTCCCTTGACGTATCCATTTCTCGTAACATTTCAGACAGAAGTTGTGGCCACATGGTGTCTGTAAACACATACAAGATAAGCCATATCAGTGGTTTATAGAGAAACTGAACAACAAAAGTAGATAATATCAATCATCAAACAAAGTGTACATATGGAGTTATTAATTAAAAGTTCTACAAGTTCGTCATAATCAGGGTTATGGAACTCAAAAAAGGAATACAAAATCATGATAAACAAACAAGCATTAATAACAAAAGGAGTCACATTCATTGATGCACATAATTTAATGGGCAGTTTTGTTTAGGGTTTCTTCTGTTTATCTGTAAATGCAGAAGCATAATGACAAAAATGCAGACAAAAAACGCCTCTGAAGATAAAAAGTAGTGATTCCACAAACTATGTACTGGTTATATACTAAGTAAAGTGTCTTTGGCCAAGTGTTTCAATGCCCATCTTTCTCACTAGAATTCGATTCCTGATAACAACTACAGATCATAAAAAAGAATCATGAATGTTCAATGAAGTGAATGAAAGAGCAAAACAACCAAATCCAACAAGCATTAACACAACCACAGACCTAAGAAGTGAACTTAATCTATCAATGAGTGGTGAGATCAAGAGTGAGAGAGAACAAACCGTGACAGGCTTTTCAGGCAACTGAATGCAGATTGAACAGCTAAAGTTTTCACGAACCACAGCCAAAACATCATCATCTGCACCTTGAGCAACATCTTCGACAACATCATCGTCATCATCGGCTTGACCAGTCATAAGTTTCTGTCTTTTCTTTGCTTTCTGAGCATCAGTCAAAGACTCATCAGCCTCAATCGCACGAATCGCTGCAACAAGGTTTGATTCAGATGATTCAACTCCAACGTTCCCTGACACAGGAGTGGGACCAAAAAGGTCAGAGCAGTCAGGACACAACCACTCTTCACTTGCAGTGAAAGATTCAGACGAGAGACAGGACATGTGCCAAGGAGTAGCACAAGTGTTGCACACAAGAGTCTCCTCTGTTGGAGGAGTCACTTTGCATCGCATGCAAACACCTTCACCGTTACAAGGAAGCTGAATCTCACGAGCCATTTTTCGAAGATCAAAGGCAAAGTGAGAGAGAGAGATATTGAAAGAGATAGTTGATGAGACAAGAGAATGATGATGTTTGATATTTATAGAGAAATAGAGATTGAAGAGGAGCCAAAATTACAAGAAAATTAAGAATAAAATCTGCCAATATGATAAGATTGTTACAAATGGCAACAATATATTAACTTTTTTATCATTTATTTTAGTTTCTATCTGAAATTTTCTTCTTAAATTGGCTTTTGAATACATATCAGAATCGTAGTAAGATAATATGAATACAGTTAATGTCTAGTACATAGTTTTAAAAAATATTTATTATCTTTAAAAATTATAATTTTACTTTTCAAAAAAATTAATTTTTATTTGTTGAATTGGTAACCGTTACATTTTAATTTTACTTGGTCAGCATTCAGTTTAATGATAAGAAATTTGGTTGCCTTAAAGTTTCTTTTGGGTCAATAATATATTTCCTCATATTAATCAAGTATATGAAGTTTATATGAAGTGTACATGACAACTAATTAATTTTATATAACTAAAGTAAATTATTAATATATATATATATATGAATGTTCATGTTGAAATAATTTTTAGATATTTATTGTTTGGACATTTTTTTAACACTACACATAGTTGTGTAATAACAGAATGTAAATACTAATGCACTAAATTGTACATAATTACAAATGGCTAATAGTTTACGCGGTAAGTCCATTTAAGGCAGCTCGTTTGCATAAGCCGGGTTCAAAGTCTCCGTCTACATTATGTAAGAATTTGGCTACTGTGCTGGTCACTTGTGACCCAATATAATCTGTTAACAAATTTTTGTACATAATTATATTTCTAATAAATTTTACCGACCGTTTAATAGCAAGGAGTGTTTTCAAGGAAAGACGATTCAACTTGTGCACCTTCATGGTTACCAGAGGATATGGATGAAGACATAAGGATTTCGAGACTTCCATAGAGCAAGTGTTCATGACTTAATCATGCAATATCTTGTTTCATGTTTTGTTTGTTTTGTTTGTTTTGTGTGTCTTAACTGTGAACTCTTTATTCTTCTCGGAAGAACTTCTTCAGTGAAGCTTTAAAGCGACAAAATCGAACCTGAGGAGCCAGAAGGAGCTTCTGATCCAACAAACACCATGAATTCACCAATAGACATAGCTTCGAGATTAAGGCATAATGGTAATGTTGCGACCTATAACACCACTCTAAAATAGTTTGGCACACTTTCTCATGTCAAAATGACATTACCTAACCTTGAACCTAGCTAATAGATATCACATGTGTAGAAAGATCATATGAACATGACTATATATAAGGATCAAGCTCTACTTCATTACTCAACCAAAGTAGTTCATGACGGGTTCACGAATAGACATAGCTTCGAGATTAAGACTTAATGGTAATGTTGCGACTTATGACACCACTCTAAGTTGGTTTAACACATTTTTTCATGTCAAAATGACATTACATTGTCTTGAACCTAGATAAAAGGGATCACATGAGTTCACCAGTGGCAGTGGAGCCAGGAGAAGCTTCTGATCCAACAGAAGAAACCACGAGTTCAGATAAATCAACTTCAAAAGAAGAACAAACCACGAGTTCTGAAGAATATCCGCCGCTACGAAACCAACCAAGCACTTCTTCTTCCATACGATCAAAATCAGTAAAAAGACTCGAGTTAAAGATGCTAGCCAAGACAGTCATAGCGGCAGAAGATTCTGAGTTCATAGAAGCTTGGAGATGCTAAAAGAAAACATGGCAAATTTGATTCTAGCCAGACTAATCTTGCGTGACTGTGATGTTTTAACCGAATCATCATTTCTTTTTTTCTTTCTGGTTTAACATTATCATTAGCATTATCATCACTCGCCTTTTGCTTCGTCCCTTGCAGGTGTTAATGGCGACAAGGTTTTCATATGGTGAAGGCATTGTCTCCTGGTCCGGTTTAATGTGGAGTGTTCGATGATCCGTTTCTTCGATAGATTTTGGCTTTTGAGTAAAAAATAGACTCTAAAAATGTGATTTCTCTTGACGAACTAATCACTTCTTGTGTGAATTACGTTTAGTTTTCAGGTTAATACATCTTTTCTGTTCTCAGGGCAACAAACTTTGGGATTATCATCAATGTTGAATGTAACTGAGAATCCAAAGTAAAGGGTTTCAACATTGAAACGAAAAAGAATTCACAAAAGCAAAAAAACAAGTTGATATCCACATGAATAAGAATTGAAACCAAACCAAACTGAAATCAATAGTAGCTGCACTTTAATCAGAGTGTGGGAATGGTTCTGGACCTTATGAACTGTTTCAGAATCGCTTTTTCTTCTTCATTTCGTTTCTTCTCTTCTGCGGTTTTCGGAGATACTTTCCTTTTCTCTTCCAACATCCATTTGAAGAGCTCACGTTGTTGCTTCTCTGGTATTGGCTCACGTGCCTTGACTATCACTGGCTCTGCAACCACTGTGGAAGACACAGGCTTTTCTACGGTAACTTGAGCAGCGACTGAACTTGATTTGTCAGCCGTCTCTTCATTTACAGGCTCTATGTCCTTTTTCTTGGTTCTAAAGAAAAGATAACCTGCAAAAAAAATAAGGCCAAAAACAACCAGTGTTTGTCATGAAAGTCTCTATGAAGACAGATAGTAACTTCAACGCTCAAGCAAAATCCTGTTCTAGGAAACTGAGTTGATGAAACTCAGGAAAAGAAAAAGTACTCGAGCAAAAATCTTGATGGCCAGGATGTAACTATCTTAATTGCCTTTATTAACACCATATATCCATCTGAGAACACTTAATTAGATGTAGGAGCTAGGTTTAGTCATGCTTTAGCAGGAGTAAGAAAACAGAGCAGAGAACACTAAGCAAACAAGGTTTAGTCATGCTTCAGCAGGAAGAAGATAAAAAGCAGAGAACTTCAAAATGATTCTTAACCATTTAATCTACAACGCTATGAAAAAGGTTCTAGATTTCATGTTTGCATCTAAAGTATGTGTTAATATAATAATGAGCACAATCCTGAGTGATAAAAGTGTATGTGTATATCAATAGAGACAGTGATCGAATCATCACAGAAGATCTATCAACCAATCTCAGACATTCACAAACACTCATATAGCAGAACATATATAATCTGAAGCAGATCTCAATGATCTAAGCTTTGTGCCTAATCAAAAACTAATCATGATTCTATTCAAGACAATCCTTACTACGACTAAGTAGCTGTAAGAAATAGCAAATATCAAAAACAAATATGCAAAGTTCTCAAAACCAGCAAAAATATTCAATTTTAATTTGGACCATGCACACACACAGACACAATTCAGAAACATTAAAAAGAAAAAGCTTTGATGATTACCTCCAACAGCAAGATTGACGGAAAGAAGAAGTGGCCAAACAAATTTGTACCTCCGAGCAAATGATTCCTTTGGAGGTGTTGGTGGAGGAGGAACAGAACCACCACCCATCGAATAAGAAGCCGCCGCTGCAGCAGCCGGAGACGGATTTGATGATGGAGGAATAGTAGAATCCTTGAAATTAGCTTCAACGTGCTTTAACTGAGCAATAATGGCTGAAAACCAGAGATCAAAATCGAAATGAGATTCACAAAAAGTCAATAATATATAAAAATCCAAACTTGATAAAGATTCGTTGAGTGAGCTGGGAAAAGCGACAGCTTTTATCTGTATTGATTTAAATAAATGAAATTACTTAACCTTTCTTCTTTGGTTTGTTGGTGAAAAGCTTCGGAGTTTCTTCACTCATGGCTGACTTCAATCGTTCGGAGTTTCTTCCTTCCTTCTTCTTCCTCTCGAGAGCTTTAACTTTAATTTAGGGATTTACTTATCATTTTCGTATCTTTGTTACTTGGGAATTTTTTATTTTTTTTTGTCAACGACGGACACAACTAATCGGCCCAATAACCGTAATGTAAGCAAGATGATTCGATTTCAGATTGTGCAAATATGTTGTTTTAAGTGGACTTACCTGCTGTCACTAGCTTAAATGTTATTTGCATTAGTGGAGAAGTTTATTAATTAATTTTTACCCATATTGACTAAATATCCTTTTTTGTTGTTATTTAAATTTGGTCTAGAAATTCAGGTATCCATTCAATCGGTTTAGATCGATTCTTTTAGATTTATAGATACGGTTTCATTGATTCAAAACCCTTTTTTTGTTTTTTTTAATTAGATCGATAAAATCTTATCCATATCCAAAATTTATATTCTAAAAAAAAAATTTCTTCTTTTTATATAAAGAAAAATCAAACTCATGTGTTTGACGATTTGTAAAATGATTATTAGCAATGGACAACCTCTCATCGACTATAGATCTAAAACTTATTCATATATTTTTGTATTCAATTTAAATACAGAACTTTAGTTTAAATTCGAGTGGGATGATCAAAGTTTATTTGGTTCTAGTAATTTTTTAAGAATTTAATGATTTGTTAGTCAAAATTTTAATTATGGCAATTGCTTTTTTCTTTCTTGAAAACTTTATATTTGATTTATCTTACCCTAATTCCGATGATCAGATCAAATATTATCTTACATTTTTAATGTTTTGTTGTAAACGTCAAATGTTTTAGGAACAAAAAAGAGAAAAAATAAACAGAGAAACAAAATCACTGAGCCCTCCTAAAGCCATAAGAACATACAAAATCATAAGTGATCAGCTCCAGCCTCTTCTACTTCCACGGTCTCTGAATCCTCCAAGCCCTGTTCCACAACATGATTCCCAAACTCATTAAGAAAAGCTAAAACTTGATTAAACTTAGACAAAATTTTGACATAACAATTAACCAAACAACTTGAAATCTTGTGACAAAGATGTTTGCTGGGATTGTAATGAACCAACCTGGAGGATGAGAAGCGGTGCTGCGACCCATTGAAGCCAATTCAGGGGTCACTTTCTGTCCAGCTTCCTCTAGTATGTTGATAAGTTCCTTGGCGAATCTCGCATTTGCAACTGTGAAGAATGTGTAAGCTGTTCCTTTGGCCCCAGCTCTACCAGTTCGTCCAATCCTGTGTACATAATCCTCCAGTGATCCAGGGAAGTCGTAGTTTATCACATACTTCACATCTTTAACGTCTGTTCAAACCAAAAGATGTTGTTAGTTTGTCACATGCTTAAACAAGTGAGTTTAATGGTGTGAAAAGGGGAAAGAAAGAGTAGTACCTAATCCACGAGCTGCAACGTCTGTAGCAGTCATGATAGGGCTTTTGCCTGATTTAAATTCTGAGAGAACCCAATCCCTCTCGGCTTGACTTTTATCACCATGTATTGACAAAGCAGGCCAACCATCCATGCGAAGTTGACGAGTGATTTGGTCACAGCCCTTTTTTGTATCGAGGAAAACAAGAATTCTGCTTCCATCCATTATGTCCTCAAGCAACTTCACCAACCTGAAAAAGTGTTCAGAATAGTTCCAATTAACCACTGTTTCAAATACAAGTGAAACAAGAGAGAGATGGAAGGAGGGAGACCGGTAAGGAGACCTACTTGTTATACTTTTGGCTTTCGGAAATAACATCAACTATCTGACGGATTGAACGGTTAGCTTTTAAGTCAGAAGATCCTATTATCACCTGCACTTAAGACCAAAGAAGCCTGCTAAGTTTTTTTCCACAAACATACCATTATGAGAAGTGTAAGAGAGATGTTTCTTACTTTGTATGGGTTATACAGAAATTTCTTAGATAGCTGTTCCACCTCCTTAGGCCAAGTTGCACTCCAGTATAAAGTTTGACGGTCTGGCCGAATCTGCATAGGTTTAAATAGACTTAGAGACAAAGCAATTAGAATACACATACATGTGATTGAAACAGAGGCAAGAATACCAACATGTGAAACAATTTTCCGAATCTGAGGGTCAAACCCCATATCCAGCATTCGATCAGCTTCATCCAAAACAAGATAAGTAACTCTTCGCAAGTTTGTGTTGTTTGACTCCATCATGTCTATTAGCCTCCCAGGAGTAGCAATAACTATTTCCACACCTAAACCCATAGGCCAATAATCACAATTAGAATGATCTACTTAAAAATTAGAAAAACTAATAGTTTGAGAAATGACAAATCTCTTTACCTTTCTGGAGATCACGCACTTGAGGCCCCTTTGGAACTCCACCATAAATGCACGTGCTCTTAATTTTTGATGATGAACCAAATTTTAACGCCTCTTGCTGTATCTGCACAGCCAGTTCACGTGTCGGAGCAAGAACCAAGACAATTGGGCCGTCCCCAGGAGCTGAGAAAATTTGTTTGAATCAGTACATCCTTTATAGCTTAACAGTTAACATCAAACAAGAAAGAAAAAAGGATATAAAGCGTTACCTAAAATTGGTTGGGCATTCACATGGACAATTGCAGGTAATAAGTAAGAAAGAGTCTTTCCAGACCCAGTTTCAGCAATGCCAATGAGGTCACGTCCCTTCATTGCCATTGGCCACCCCTGAGATTGTATAGGCGTAGGTTCAGAAAAACCAGCCTTCTGAATCTCTTCCAAAACATAATCTTGGCCAATCAGGAAACTCTAATCAGTTGATATATGTACAAAAGGATAGACATTGACATATAAGTGGGGGTAATCCTAACCTTGGCATAATTTCAAATATAAGAGAAGAAATCATGTAAAATCAAGTCAAGCTAGTTCGCAGAAAGAAATAAGCTTACCAGGAAACCCAACATCACGAAAACGTTTGACAGGCTTAGGAATATCTCGGCCTTCAACAGTGATTTCCCTGAGCTTTCGATAATCCTTCACTTCTGCGTCTGCCATAGCTGCCACAGCGGGTGATTCAACATAGAAATTCTTCTCAAAAGGAGTTAGACCATCCAAATCTAGCTTCCGTGGAGATTCATTGCCATCACTATCTTTTTTGCTTGATGTATGGCTACCTGAACTTCCATAAGCTGAAGAAGTCCCACCAAACCCTGAGTCACTAAGAAAAAGCAAATTTGAAAATGAAGCACACCCTTCTTCTGCAACACACCACGTAAAGTTGGAATCGCATAGTTTTCAGATAAATTCGCATATGCATTCCAAAAGAAGCAAATTTACACAAACTTGATCAAAATTAATCGGGGTTTCTTCATACTCGTTCAATTACAGTCTCAAACAGATTAAAGCTCTAATAGAGTGCAAATAGCAAAAAAATAGCAACTAATTCGGAACAAATTTGTAACTTTTCTATTTCATCGTTTCTACACGAAAGCAAACACACTTACCTTCGACGTTCACGGTACGACGTGGAATCCCCAGTCCGGCTATCGTAGCGACTCATCATATTCGTTGAAGTAGTTTCTCCGATTAAGAGATATCACCGGAAAGTTACTGAACTGAAATCTAGTCGTTAGGGCTTTTTACGAATTGGGAAGAAGAAAACAGAGAGAAATAGAGAGGGAGAAAAAACACTCGTATTGCTAAAGATACAGAAACGTGAATAATACAGACAAATAGAAATACGACACGTGGATAAATTAAAGTCACTGCCTCATCATAACAAGAGAAACAAAAAAAAGCTCAGAGCTACGAAAAAATGGCGATTTTATCAGCAAGCTCTACTGTTGTGAGAGCTGCTTTAGATACACAGCCAAAACTCCGATACAATCCCAATGCCCAGAGAAGTTTCAAGAAAAACCCTAATCTTAGCTCTTTCGTTCCACCGTCGTCTCCGGCGACAAACTTAAAAGCAGTAACTAGTGTCTCCGTTTCTGATTTGCTTAAATCTCCCTTAAGCAAAGGTAACGAATTGTATAGAACAATTCAATGAAGATTTGTGTGGAAGAATCCGTTTTTATATGCAATTCATGATTTTTACTATTTTATCTGCTTTTATGTAGACATTGGTGCTGGAAATGATGATACTTGTATTGGATATGAGAAATGGTTTCCAAGTCCACCAAAAGTAGAGAAACCTAGATCTGTCTTTAATGCTGCTTCATTAGCTTATATTGGTGATTCAATCTACGAGGTTAGTATTCATTTCCATTGTGAATTTGTTGTTCAGTGGTTTTAGACAAGCTTTTGTGTACTTTATCCTTGTTGTTTAGGATCCAAGTATGTGATCGTTTGCTATGAGTTTGTGCTTCTTAATTGTAGACAAGTGTAGGATGCAAGGACATCAAGTGATGATTATGTTAGTGTTTATATAGCATGAAGAATTTGGACAAGTTTTTGTACCTAGTCCTTTCTGTTTTAGGATGCAAGAACGTTAAGATGTTAAGATTTTTGTTAACATTAGGACTCTCACTCTCACTCTGTTGATACTCCTCCCAATTATTCTATCTTTAAAGAACAATGATTCTCTTGGCTTGTAGATATATGCTCGTCGGCATTTTCTTTTCCCTCCACTTAGTATTGAAGAGTATAATGACCGAGTTAGAGCAGTGGTGCGATGTGAATCACAAGTATGTTTTACCTTCTACCCTTTCCTTAACGCGATAATGTTTATTGTAGGAAACAACATATTCATGCTTCTGCATAAGTGTATATCTTTTTATTTTTATCACAGTTTCGCTGCAATCTCATTCGGTTTGCAAAGTTACAATTTCTCTGGTCCATCTACATTAGCCTATTGTGTAAATGAGCATAGATATCTATGAAATGCTATCATTGTTCTTGTTGAAGCTAAATTATTGTGTGTGTCTTTCTTGTTCAGTATGCTTTGCTGCAGAAGCTTGTTGATGATGATTTCTTAACGAAAGATGAAAGGTAAGTTACCAAAACCAGTTATTAGCATTGAAAGATTGTTGTCTTTTATCATCTCTCCATTATCTGAAAGATGCATGGAAATATTATGACTGTTTAATTTACATGATAAAAGTTCCAGGCTTTTTGTTTGAAAAAGCATATATTGATCGATCTGATGGTAACTTTGTTGGTCCAGAGATGTACTCCGATGGGGGAAAAACGTAGGCTCGGTTAAAACACGATCAACTAGGCGTGCTGGTGTTGCAGTTTATAACAAGGCTTCATCGTTGGAAACACTAGTAAGTTGCTCAAATCTGAAACACACAAGTGTAATACAAGTTCCTGCTTTTTACCTTAAGCAAAACTCATTCTCGTCTGTTCAATTTCTCAGATTGGGTATTTGTATCTAACAAACGGGAAAAGATTGGAAGAACTGATGCAAAAGATAGGATTCGCAAGTGGTTCTTCAACAGAGAAGATGGTCAAGGAGGCCAAGCATAATCTATCTTTTAAATAAACTTACCCTATGTTTTAGTTACATGCATATCTTTGTACCATTGAATATGTTGTTTAGAATATAGAATCGATTCATCAAAAACGTTACAATTTTGTTTTTCAACTATGACTTAACCACTCAACAAAACCTCAATAGACATCAAAAAGCTGCATCAATTTATCTAATCAGTCAATCTTAACTGAGGAGTAGATCTTTCTAACAAACCATAAACATGCATAGAAACCGATTGAGCCAGTTAGCACGAAGAATGAGTAAGAGATGATGATCATGTACCCGAAGTAGAGCACCCCTGAAACCAGCTTAGAGATCTCAAGCTTTGTGAAAAAGTAGAAGATGGAGTAAAGGAAGAGGTAGAGTGACGATGAGCCTGATGTGAGATAAGCTCTCCACCACCAATTGTAGTCTTCACTGCAGAGTTGAAAGTAGCAGAGGACGATCGTGATCTCTGCGCATGTCACGATCAAGATCAAGAACACAATGAAGAGGAATCCGAATATGTAGTAGAATTGGTTGAGCCAGATTGATGTTAGGATGAAGAAGAGCTCAATGAAGACTGCTCCGAATGGAAGGATTCCTCCAATTAGTATCGAAAAACTGCGTCTCATGTACCACGGTTGTTCTGGTACTTGTCTCGGGATCTTGTTAGTTTTGACCGGGTCTTCAATTGCTGGTTTTTTGTAACCGAGATAGCTACCAATGAAAACTAGTGGGACAGAGATTCCAAACCAGAGACAGACCAGAGCAAACATTGTACCAAAGGGAATGGCTCTAGATGATTTTTCTCCCCATACGAGTGTGTTGAGAACAAAGAAGATTGCAAAGAGGATACCAGGAAACATAAAAGCAGTCTTCAAGGTGATCTTTTTCCACTCATCACCTTTGAACATTTTGTGAAGACGAGAAGAGGAATAACCAGCGAAGATGCCCATGAATACCCATAAGAGAACCATAGCAGTCATAAGCCCTCCTCTGTTGGATGGAGATAAGAAGCCCAGCAATGCAAATATCATTGTCACAAGGGTCATACCGAATATCTGAACACCTGTGCCGATGTAAACGCACAGTAATCCAGAGTTCAGAGGGGTCCTAAAGACATCTCCATGTAAAAGTTTCCATCCGGTTTCTTCCTGTGCCTCATCTTGGGTCTCGAGCTGATTGTAGTTTGAAATATCCTTGTATAAAGTTCTCATCATGATCATTGCTACCATTCCAGAGAGGAAAAGGACAATCATAAACGAGTTTATGATTGAAAACCAGTGGATTTGATCATCATTCATAAGCAAGTATGTGTCCCATCGTGAAGCCCATTTGATATCACTTTCCTGCATATTTTAAAGGTCATAACACGTTTACAGAGCACAAATAAGAGCACTGCATATTTAACTTGGTTACCTTGAAGGCTACATCATATGTAAACACAATTTCTTTTCCTTCCTCAACTTCTTGAGGAACAGTGTTGCTTTGGTTTAGATTCTTTGTGTCTTTGTTGCATGTTATTAACTGAGGATTATTTTCATCCCAGTCTTTGTATTCATGCAATATACTATTCACAAATAGAAAAGAAAAAGAAACAGTAGCTTATAAGAATCGAGATTGAGATCAAACTCTCCAATAACGTTGATGATAACCAAAAGATAACCTGTTAGGCGTAACCTCAAAACCAACAATGCGAGAAGTTTCAGACTCTTGGTCTCTGTGGTACATAACTCGGAAACTCAAGTGATTATGGATAAAGTATTTTTTCTCTTTACTCTACAAAAAAAGACAAAGCAAACTACTCCTGATTGGTACAAGAAAAATGCTCAAAAGTAAGACAGTAGTCATAGGTCTAAGTGGTATATTACCCCTTCATAACTGCCTTTGAAGCCAACACGGAAACCATGTTCATAAGTCGTTGACTGAATTCCATCTTTTCTTTGTCTAAGAACAGCTACCGGAAGATTGTCAAGAATCCTACAGTCATTTCATGATAAAAAATTGAAAAGATAAATAAAAACCATCTCATACGGATCAAAGACAGAACTTATATCCAAACTTACATATGAGCTCGATATTCATCATCAATCTTTTCCCTGAAACTTTTTGCAGACTCAGCATCGAGTTTAATACGGCAACCAACTCTACAAGGCTGATCCTCCAACATTTCAAACTGAAACAAATTCCAAAGTCTCGGAATCAGATAATGAAAGAATGAGGTACAAAGATGAGATAGAAAAATTGGAAACATATGAGTTTTTTGCTTACAGTATAAACAGAATTCTCAATGCGATCTCCTCTGAGAACCTCCCCCAAATTTTCTCCAGTATTCAAGATCTTTTTAGGCTTACAGTAATTGAGATAGTAGTAATCATAAGGAAGTTGAGTCTTTGTAGAAGATAATTTGTTCACTTTCACATAAAGAGGATCACCCTGTAATCACAGAACAAGGAAGTTTTACAAATCATGACCTCAAAAGCTTCAAATCAAAACAATCTAAGCTGCTTATAACATTCAATATACTATCAAAGATCCCTACATTCTCTTCTATACAATACTCCTACACTCAAAACCACTCAAAGATCCAGCGACATTACTAAAGGCATTAAATTTATAGATATTGGGATTGAATCAAACATTAGAATATCCTCATACAACATCAGAAACCCTAGATATCGTCATCAAACGTGAAATTCGAAAAACCAAAAAAGTGTCGTACCATATGAAAATCGCGAGGAGCGACACCGGGAAGGTAAAAAGCATGGAGAGTGGAGAATAAGAAGAATGAGAGTAACACATTGCCATAGATTCGAATCATAATCACCATCTTCTTCGTCTTTATCGTTGCTTTCTGCAATATGTGTTATTCGTGTCTTCTCTTGTTTTGATAGAAGAAGAAGCCAATGCAAGAAGAAAGCGTTTTTCTTCTTTTTATGAAACCGGTGTCGTTTTGACTAAATCATATCTTTCATTTTTTTTGTCATAACATTGATCTACAAATGGCCGGCCCATTAGACAAATTCTTGCAAATGCAAGTGACGGGACTCGATTCCAAGATGTGCAAGTACGCATGCCTCTTGTGAACTTACCACCTGCCACTAGATTAAATGCCACTTGCAATCATATCTTTCATTTATAATACATAATTAATGTTGAAAGATTTTATTTTTTGTTACAATTTTCTAAAATCAAATTTAAAATAAAGAAAACAACAGAAATAAATATTTAATTATTTGATTCTATGAAAGATTATTTTCTGTCGTATGATCATAAAACATGAGTTCCGAAAATTTGTATTCTTTCTATCCCAAAACTTAAGATTTTTTGCTTGAATGCACATTTATTAAAAAAAAATTGATTTTAATTTTAGTTATTAAATAAGTCTATTACAAATGGCTCTTAACCTAATGGTAGGCGGTAAATCCACATAAGTCAGCTTATTTGTACAACCAGGGATCGAGTCCCCCGACCTATATTATGTACGAATTTGGCTATCGGGCCAGTCAGTTGTGGCCCAACATAATTTGCCGTTGACAAAAGAAAAAAAAAATTTATTAAATTTAAATCCATATAAAAAAACTGAGAATACATGTAATAATGAAGGATGAGTTAATGGATATGAACCATTGACAGATGAAACTCTTAAAAATCTTTGACTAAAAAATTGTTTTAGTTAATTTTGGAACAAATTTAAATAAATATTGCATAGAAAATGTGAAAAAAAAATAGAACAAGAAAGAAAACCTTAAACATCTTATATTTTGGACAGAGAAAGTATTTTATTTCACTACATCATTTATTTAATTTAATACATTAATTTGGAAATAGTACAATATTTAATCACTAATATGATTGACTAAATCAAATTTATAACTGGAATTATATTATGTGCGGTAGTGCAACTTTCTAAAATAGAATTCTAGTAGAGTAAGTTAGAAATATGGACATTTATCAATTTGATCAAGATAGTTTATTCGGAATGAGATCATCAATAATGTTAAATAAGTGAATAAAGAATAAATTTTAAAAGGGAACCAAACTTTCATGAAAATGAATTTAAAAAAAAGTCAGAAGTTTTTAATTGAGTAGTAAAATATTCAAAAATGTTTTTTTTTGTTTTTGTCAATTATATTGGGTCACTGACCGGTCCAATAGTCAAATTCAGATGATCAAAACAAATAAATATATAATAAATATATTTTAAAAAACTAAAAAAACTAAAAATAATGTAATATTTTTGTTTTTGTAAAACATCATGAAACAGAAAAAAATATAATATTTATTAAATATGAATATAAAAATAGGAAAAGAGAACTGACCATTAGGATCTGATTTTTTGTTGTTGTTGAATAAGATTGCATTGAAATTAACGAAACCAACAAAAAGAATAATAACGATGTTAATTAGAGGATTAAATATACAAAGAAATCAAAACAAGATCGGTATGATACATACCGTTCATCCAATTTTGGGGAGGTTGAAAGTGATAACCGGTCCGGTATGGTTGGTTAAGATCTTGTGAAGCTTCAAGGATGATGATAAAGTTGCAGAGCAACAAAGATAGTAATAGTGAGAGACCAATATTGAAACGATCTAATTTCGCCATTGTTGTTCTCTCTGTGTGTTGCTGTGTGCGTGTGTGTCTCTTTCTCTATCATGTGGTTGAGTTTAAGTGCTTATGGTTTCTTACTTTCTTAAACATAACAAATGAGTTTGTAGTAAATCATATAAAATGGGAAAAAAAACAAAGAATGATTTGATTTAACAGCGATTTGTGTTAATTAACCATACTCGGTTTAATCTTGGTTTAATATAGAAATCAATTCCTATTCGGTTTACTAGATTAAGATGGGTTAAAGTTCGGTTTAGTTCTTCTTCTTCTTGTTTCGAGTGTTATATAAACAGTCTGTATATCTTGGATATTTTTACGATCAATAGAAAGGAAGAAGATTCAACAAGAATTTCAGTTAACATGGTATCAGAGCTCTTGAAGCCATCTTTATCAATCTCAATCCTTGCTTGATCGTGTTTCTCTTACCGGAAAAAGTCTTCCACTCCTCTCAGTGAAAAAAAATTTCGGTTATTCCGCCAGAAATTTCAGCTCAATACTCTTCTTCTTTTCGATGATTTCTATTCGTAAGTCAAAAAGACGGGTTGTTGGAGGAAGTTCGAACTCTAGGCGAAAATGTCGAGCTTCAATCGCAGAACATTTAGAGCAAAAGTGTTTATCGCCTAACAAGAACCAATCTGAAGAAAGCCAAAATCCGACATTGAATGCTAATCAGAACCCGATACAGACTTCTTCGCTGACCTCGCAAGATGTCGTAGATCAACAGGAGAACAAAAATCAGTTCGACTTCGACGGGATACAATTCTCACCATACTTCTTGACGAGCTCGGATAATCCAGGTTCTTCGATCATCTCAGAAACTCTTGATGGTAGCAATTACAATACAAGGAACATAGCCATTTTAATTGCCTTAGACGCGAAGAAAAAGTTCGGTTTTGTGGATGATTCTTTACCTAGACCCGCAGAAAATCATCACCTTTTTCGAATTTGGTCAAGATGTAACAGCATGGTTAAATCTTGGATCTTAAACTCGGTCTCTAAAGAAATTTACAACATCATTCTTAGATTGCCTGACTCCTCTGAAATTTGGAAAGATTTGATGTCTCGCTTTCATGTGACAAACCTTCCAAGATCATATCAAGTTTCCCAATAGATTTGGTCGCTACAACAAGGAGCTATGGACTTATCAACATACTTCACCAAACTCAAGACTTTATGGGACGATTTGGAAGGAACATAATGCTTGAAAACTTGCAGGAGTTGCAATTGTTGCAACACGACTAAGATCAAGCAAGACAGATCTAAAGTGATAAAGTTTCTTGTTGGACTTAATGATTCGTATGCCAGCATTATAAGTCAAATCATAATGAAGAAGACAATTCCGGATTTGGGAGATGTATATAACCTGCTTGATCAAGACTACAACCAAAGAAACATTCTCCCAGTCCAGAATGCTTCAGTCTACCAGGTAGCAGAGGTTAATCCTAGTTCAATGACCACAGTAAATGCTTCATATGCAAATCAGAAGTCACAAAGACCTATATGCTCGCACTATGGCTATATTGGTCACACAATTGACAAGTGCTACAAAATACACGGCTATCCTCCTGGATACAAACATAAGGCCAAACAGAATCCTCAAAAGTCTGTAATTGCACAAGTGTCAACAGCAGGACAACCTAAACATGACAAGCTTCTATCAGGTCTGCTACAGAATCTTTCAAAGGAGCAAATCGAGGGAGTTATAGCACACCTTCACTCTCATGTCTCAGCACCAGAAACTAAAATTGCAATCCCATCTACTTCTGGAGGTGTAATCTCAGCTGATGATGGTATGACTTTTAACTCATCTTCCTTAAATTTTATTGGAATGCTTCGATCAAAGAATCTTAGTCTCTCCAATAATTCTTGGATAGTTGATAGTGGAGCAAGCCATCATGTAGCTCATAATAGAAGTTTCTTTAGTAATCTGAAAATGGTCACAAATAGACATGTCACTTTACCAACTGGTGCTAATATCAAAATATCAGGAATAGGTGATGTTAGTATAAACAAAAATTTAACCCATTTTAATCTAGTAAACCGAATAGGAATTAATTTCTATATTAAACTAAGATTAAACCGAGTATGGTTTGAAACATATTCCAGGTTAAACAATGGACGAGTGGGCACATAATTACAAATAAAACCAATAATTAAAGACCAGTCAATTAATTAACGTTAATTCGATGATAATTAAGTCAAATCTAGCCATGGGCATTCGGGTTTGGATCAGATGATTTCAGATTTAAGTTTTTCAAATCCATAAATTTTATATTTATATAGGATATGTTATTATTTTAGTTTGAGTTTGGATTGATTTTATATAAATTCGGGTTGGTTCAAATCCAAATTCTTAAAACCATAAATTATCTGAATATCCAAATATTCAAAAAAAAAATCCTAAAAATAGGTTAAAAATATCAAATAATTATTTAAAAAAGTTTAAAGTAGTAAAACTTCCAAAAAAAACTCATGGAATACTTTATAAGTACTTTAAGAATACTATAAAATCTATATAAAATCTATATAGATCGGGTTCAGGTTCGAGTTATTTTTATATAAATCTATATAAAAACTTAAAATAATTAAATATTTAATAAAAATAAGTGTATAAAGATTTAAATTTAATAAAAATATTTTGAGTACTCGTTCGATTCTTAATTTGGTTCCGGTTCGGATTCGGATTCGATTTTCTTGATATATAAATATAGAACTCATTAGAATATTTTTCTGGTTCGATTCTTTTTTCGGATTAGGTTATGTTCGGATTTCATGTATCAATTTTTATCCCATAGGAATGGATGTTCGAAAGGTGGTCTGAGCGCGTGTTTTACACCGAAGTCAAAGTACAAATGATGACTTCTTTGTTTAAGCTGCTAATCCAATCATAACATGCCACGTGTTTATAGTTTACACTCGACCTCTCACTTTCATGGTTCAGCTATGTCCGTAGATTAGATTCCTTAATCAGTAGTATTAAATTTATAATTACATTACTTAATATAGAAAATATTCGGTTTTATTTATCGAATAAACAAGATAACAAACAAAAATAGATAATAGATGTAACATACTAACATGTGTATCTTATTTATTCATTTGTCTTAATCAAAATTCAAATGTATGACTATTATTATTAGTCTGGTTACAGACTTACAGGCCGATAACGACATTGCAGAAAGAATTAGAAAAATATAATAATTGTTGAATTTATGATTCACTCTTAAAAAACACTATTTAACAAACGTGAATTCATTGGTTTTGCTTCAATTAAAAATATTTCAAATAACGATTTTTTTTCTTTATGTTGTTTTGTTTTCTTAGTCATGTTAGTTTTACATTGAAGTAGTTTTCTTCCTTTATTTAAAAATGTTTTGTGCGATAAATTCTACTTTTCATTTTTCTTTACAATTTTATCTTCTTTAAATATGCAAGTTAATTTACCAAAATAAAAATAATATGTAAATATAACTTTTGATAACTTGTATGTCAAATTAAGACAATCATCATAAAAAAATTCTAGTTTTCAATTTTCTTAGTATCCCTACAAAAACTTAGTAAATTATGTATAATTGTTATATTAAGTATTCCCTCCATATACTTATAGTTGATATTTTATAATATTTAAATTAGTATTTTAGATTTTCAATACATATTTAACTTGAATCTTTTTCTATTACCCCCAATTATTACTTTTCTAAAACAATTTTTATATTATTTTACAAGTAATAAATGGGATTAAAATGTTATTTCACAAAAAAATAATTAACATTTTTTTTGGTCAAATAGTCTACTGTATTTAAATCTCGCTCCTACTGCTAGAGAGTTAAATATCTGGTGTTTTGAAGAATAAAAAAAATTAATACGTTCGAAAAATCTAAAATATTAAGTAATAGAAAACAGAAGAAGTGTTTTTTTTTTAAAAAAAAAATTGTCTTACAAAAATAAAGAATTTAAATAAAAAGATTTTACACAATTTTTTTGACTTTTACAAAAATTGTTTTTTAATATAGTCTTCTTATTAAAAAATCTAATGCCACGCGTTGGTTGGAGACAAGAACATGTGATACATTATTAACCTTATAGTTAACAAATATATCAAAACTTCTACAAACGAAGTAAATGAAGCTATTGAACATAAGACTATTAATGATTATAAGGTATAATAGTTAGTATTTATTTTTGATTTTAAAATTCTAGATAAGATAAAAAGAATTTAGTGGTGTCTAGTCTACGAACTTGGACCGACCATGGTCTACGTATGAAATAATTCTATATAAAAAAAAACTCAAATAAAAAAATGTCAATGATTTCCATAGCTCGATGTAGATAGATCATAAAGTAAGTTAGGGCATGTGTCACTGAAACTTGCTAATTTTTTCGTGCACTCATTAATAATTAATCCAATCTATTTTTTACTTTTTTGATGAAGAGCGGTAAATGCAAGTGGCATTTAACCTAGTGGCAGGTGGTAAATCCACAAGAGTCATGCACACTTGTACATTCTGGGATCAAGTCATGCCGCTTGCATTTGTAAGAACTTGACTAATAGACCCGGCCATGTGTGTGTGGACACTTGACAAAAAAAAAAATACACAAAAGTTAAACTTTTTCCTCTTTAATCAATAGAGTTTCTAGTTCTTGTAAATTAAGATTCGAACTAAAATTAGTATATTGAAGGCTCTTAAGTTTGAGGATACATGCATTTAAATATTTTTGTTATTTATGTATTCTGTTTTGAGAAAAATGTAAAAAAAAAAAACTCTTACCTCTCAAAAGAGTTCAAAAACCACCAACTCTTGTTTATAAATTTATATTTTTTATAATTTTTAGTTTTAGTCTTAAATTTTTGTTATATCAGCAAAACAGAAATAATCTTATAAGATTGTATGGATTTTAAATCTCTCTCTCTC
>JAKUCM010002192.1:0-41217 GCA_023374145.1 Lepidium sativum
CCAATTTAGCCATTTCCATAGTTTAACAAGTTCTAGGAAGAATTGAAAATCGACCAATGTTGACACTAACCAATAAGATGTGAGCCTCTTTGACATATCTTGATGGATGATAATTGCCCTCCGCCCAGTATCAACCTCGAAAAAATGATTTAATTGTGTCAATAAGATTGTTCTTTTCTATGAAAAATCTCTATTGCAAAACCCAATTATAAAGCGACATCTAATTGAGCTACTAAAATTGGTGTATGCCAATATCCGCATTGTCTGTATATCTCTTTTCTGCAACCTACTCTCATTCCAACATTGATAACAGAGTAAGATAGGTGATATATCACCGTCGTACGCATGAAATTCCAGATTCTCTATAACTTCAATCAGAGGTCTACGTATCCCACCTTCACTATCCCACCACTTACCTATAGTTGGTTCATCTCTAACCTTGAAATATTTTGCCAAAAAGACCCTATATAGGACACTTTCAATTAGAACCCTAATATCACATTGTGAAACATGGATTCTTAGATGTGAAAAAATACCCCATAGCGTAGTGATTGTTCCTTCCGACATGTGCTGTCGTAAGAAACTCCCCTCTCGGTACCTCCACCTTGCTACCCCATGGATCATTTCGGTTGAACCAAGTATGAATTTAATGTTATCAGACAAAGATTCTCCGATCCCCATCGCTATCCAGCTAATTGTACTAGAACACGTGTTCTCATGAGAACAAAAAAGACTATTTGTCAATTGATCCAATGAAAACAATACCACTAACATACTACACGAGAACGTTACCTACATTCGCCATTGAAGGAATTGAGAGAAGATGAATCTTCTTGTTCATGAAACTCCGAGCACCACACCTCGATCGCCTGAAGACGAACCACCGCCACACCACAACTACTACTAGAACAAGGGCAGACTGAAACCCAACCCTCCCGAGCCCTCAAACCAAAACTCAGCAATACGCCGTGTCTCCTTCTATCCTCGTGACACTCCTAAGGAAACTTCCCCTTGGCCTCCGATCTCCTGAACCCTAGACTCCCTACCACTAACTGAGGAAACCACCCAAACCCTAGATCAACCCCCACCAGCCTAAAATGCGAACCACTCTCAGAGAGACCACTAGATCTCGACCTAACCACCCCCCATACGCACTCGCCTTCGATCTCCGACCCCTCCTCAGGTCCCACACACCAAATCCTGCTAATTCGAGCCTCGAGAATCCTAAAACTCTACCCCAGCCTCCGATCCACCCACCCACCACACTACCGAGAGCCTAGAAAGAGCTTACCTGAAAAGCTGGGCTGCGCCGGAAGATGAAGCGGAGCCTCGTCGTACCATAATCTAATTATATTCAATGAGTTTCTTGTTTAAGAAACACGTTTTACTATTTTTCTTATTTAAAAACTCAATTTCATCATCTCTCCTATTTTTGTAAAAAATATTTCATTTTTTATTGTTAACAACTTTTATAAGAACTTTTTGTTGGATGTGGTCTAAAACCATTATGTCTATCGAACTTTAAGAGTGGAAACACTTTCACTATCTTTTTTTTGTCAATAGTTAGTCATTGGATTGACAAGACCCGATCAATAACCTAAATATTCGAATTAGAACATATAACATTTGAAATCACCACCTGCTACCTAACCAGATCGGGGCAAACCAAATTTATTACCCATTTTTAGACCAAGGAAAAACTTTTATTATCAAAATAAAGTAATAAATCTGTTTTGAAAAATAAAATAAAAACCATCTTAAGGAAGAGAACTAAATTGATGTATAGGAGCATGCATGCTCATGAGTAGCCTCTCAGCGTTGTATTTGGAAGTGGAAGGTTTACTTTTGGGTTACGAAATTTTTTTTATCCATCCAATATTTGGAAGTGGAGATGGTGTGAGGATGTTCTTGAGCTTGTATTGTATTCAGAGGAGTGGCTCACCTTCCAAATATATTAGGAAAATTTTCTCAAGTTGAAATCATTTTTGCGTTTTTTCTCTTTTCATAATTATAAAATTTTTAAATCATAAAATTAATGTTCTCGCTCGTAATATTACAGAAATAGTTAATAATTTAATGTTGTAATCTTGTCTTTCACTATCTTTGGTATTTTATTAATATAGCTTGAGTTGGAAAAAAAAAACTAATAAAAGACGGAAAGTCAATCCGACAAAACCTAAAAAGTCTTTCACCTAAGTACTTGAGCTGCTTTGGAGTTTAGCTACGATCTTAATAAGATAGTATTATTCACCTTAGAGTTGAGCTACAATCACAACTATTCCTCTTAATTAATTTAAAAATTTTAAAATTTATTAAAAATGAAATGATCTATGGTTGAGTATACACACTTTAAAAACATATTTATCATCTATTTTTTAAAAATGCTTTCGAGTAATAGATTTTTATTTATTGGAGCAGAAAAAAGCAAAAAGTCATCATACTCTTCTTGAATCATAACTACTCCTCATACTCCTCTATTTTATTTAAATGAATTTGGACCCACAATTGAAACTTCTATCTGAAACAAAAGGTTTGAATTGGAGGCATTTGGTTCATTATAAAATCAAAAGAATTGGTTATGACAAAAATCAAACCAGAAATTGGTTTACATTAAATGAAACACCTTCCTCGTACCAAACCTTGTACGGTCACAGTAAATGTCGTCTTTCTTCTTCGGATCTTCTTCACGTAATAAGACGGAACCAAACGGACATGGTTCATCTTAAACCAACAAAATAATCTTCAAAAACACAACGATTTTATTTTGAGGAGTAGTGGTGAGAACTGGTGTTTGATTCCGGTGGAGATTCTGGCGAGGTCGTGGCGTTGTGCGCTCGATTAGCTGAAGCCTCAACTCCATTGTTTTGACACTTCTTGACTTTTAAGGTTAGTGACTTGGACAGAAAGTGAAAGAGGTGAGAGAGATGGATTTGGTGTGATGTGGGAGAGTTTGCATGAGTTTTATATCTTATTTATTGGTTTAGTCGACAATGGTGGTAGTAGCTAGGTTTTATGTGTTTGATTACGTAACATGATTTGTTGTTAGTGCCACTAGGGGTTTCATCTTAGTGTTGTCCTTTTAATCCGACGGTGAGGTGTAGATGTTTTTAAAATCCTAAGTTTCGTGTTGTTGTAGAGGTTGTTTAAATTTAGAATTTTGTACGTCAGTATAACTGGTTAAACTAATATTTAGTATTGCAGATATAATGTTTACAATGAGTGTTCATTTCGATTGCAGTGGTTGTTATGTTGAAACTGAAGAGGGTTTTTAGATGGAATGCAAAGGATGCTATTAACTATGGAGTAACGTTCAAAACATCGAGTATTGAGGATATCACTTACTTGGTTTTAGAAAGGAAGATTCGGAAGAAACTTTGTATGGATATGGACACGAGAATGAAATTAAGTTACATGCCGTTGGTAGTTGCTGAAAAAAAGCAATTGTATATCTATGATGACGAGGATGTAGAGACTTTCTTATGTAGCATGGATGTGGGACACTTAAGGAGTGTTTTGCATGTGGAAGTCGATAAGAGTGTCGATGAGGATGATAATGTAGTAGCACCTTGTATTTTGGTAGTACACGACTGTGATAATGAGGTGGCGAATGCTACAGCGAACAATGCAATTGTTTTCCACGAGGAAGAAAGGGATCATCGGAGTGATGACGTTGAAGAAAGGGATCATCGGAGTGATGAGGAAGTTGATGGTTATATTGGTAATGCAGGTGATAGTTTTGATCCTTGTGATAGACAAGAAGAAGGAACTCAATTTGTAGAAGAGTGGGAATATGGCATAGGACTTGAACTACACCAAGAATTTGCGTGCAAAGATCAAGTTAAAGAAATAATGATAAGAGCTTCACTTAACAAATGTTTTGAGTAGGATGTGTTAACTCATATTCTTGAAGGTATGTTGTTAGATGTCGTCAAAGAGATTATGAGTGGTACTTACGTGTGGCACGACCAGAAAAAAGTAAAGGTAGTTGGTCGGTAAAAGTATATAGGGAAATTCATTCTTTCTATAGGGTTTCAACTAGTACCTCAAGTGTTAAAAAGAGAGGAGTTTCAGATGTAGTTGCATATGTTGTGAGTCAAGATTACCCAAGTCAGTTGGACACACCTTCTGGGAAGTCTCTTATGAAATTGGTGCAAGTGAAAGCGGGACTGAATGTGTCATACAATAGTGCCTTGAGAGGGAAAAAAAATCCGATGATGTTGTGTGTGGCTGTCCGGTAGATAGTTACAAAATGTTGCCTTCGTAATTATATATGCTAAAGAAAGCTAATGTTAACACTATAACACGCTTGGTTTTGGATAACGAGACAAGTATGTATTCATTGCATTATGAGCTTGTATTGAGGGGTTTAATAACATGAGGAAAATGATTAGTGTGGATGCAGCTTTCCTAAAAACAGTATATAAGGGTACTCTAATTATCGCCACTGCTCAGATCCGAATATACATCATTACTCGATCGCCTTTAGTGTTGTTGACGGTGAGAATGATTTGAGTTATAATTGGTTTTTCACCACTCTAAGAACTGTCATATCGGATGACTCGGAATGGGTTTTTCTTAGTGACAGGAATCCGAGCCTCATCAAGGCAGTTAGGGAGGTATATTCGTGTGCATGGCATGAATATTGTATATTTCATTTATCCCAAAACGTGAGAAAATATGCTCCGAATGTGAACAAAGATTATGTGGCGACGAAATTCAGGGAGTTGGCTCAGGTTTATACTAAGGAATATTTTTTGCCAGGGTTTGTAGAATTAAGGGAAAGGTTTCCAAAAGTTGCAGCATATTTGGATGAAAGTGCTGACTTGGAAAAGTGGGCTCGCTGTTACTTTCCGGGAACAAAGTACAACATAGCAACGACAAATGCTGCAGAATTATTGAATAATGTTTCTAAAGAGACGAGGAAGTATTCATTATTACAATTGTTTGATACTGTCATTGCCAAAATGGAGGAGTGGTTTAACAATCACCGCAACTACATAGGATCATTGAACGCACGAAAGTTAGTTCCTTATATGGAGAATATAGTACATGATAAATATATGGAAGCGAAACGCTTGGCCGTTAGTGAGCTCAATTTGTACATGCGTCTGTACAACATCGCTGGAAGAGATGGTAAGGGTTTCCTAGTGAATTTAAGAGACAATACATGTGATTGCAAGAGTTTCGATCTTGATAAGTACCCTTGTCTTCATGCAATAGCCGCCTATTTCATGTACAATTGTAGTTCGTACAAGCCAGAAGACCTACATATACATGAGTTATGCTCGAAGTACTATTATATGGATCAATGGAATTTGGCAAATAGTCGGACGATACTTCCGGTTCCACATATGTCCTGATGGTTAGAGATTCCGGATGAAGTTCTAGCAAACTGTGTCTTACCTCCAACATCCAAAAAGAATAAAGGTCATCTTCAAGAAAGCCAATTTCCATCGGACGGTGAACGACGTAGGACGAGTAACAGGTCAGTGCCTAGTCTAAATTTGGAGGAATATTTTCGTAGTGGCAAAACGGGACCATAGGCATGACATTGGTGGTGGTGTTAATTTATATATATGTTGTATTGGACCGTCGGGTGAGACTTCACCTTATATATGTTGTATTGTACCATTAAATATATGTTAGTTGGCAAAATGGTAGTTTCGATAGTTTTGCTCATTTTGGCCCATTAGAAAAGGAGTTAAGAGAGACACAATTGTTATCATCACTTCTATTCCTTTCCTTTTTTTGTTTCTTGAACGAAAGCACAACAAACTCATAAATAAGAGGGGTCTACCATGTGTTGTTTAGGAACATGAGAGTTTGTCTCATGACACAAACTCAAGACGTGTCAGGGTTACCATGATTATTTTAGCCACGTTTTGCATGATTATTTTAGCCACATTTTTTTTGTAATTCATTTCATCCATGTTTTTATAAGTACATGCTAATTATGATGTTCGATTAGTCTTATAATTGTTTGGCATTTCATTACTTAATGCATTACCAACATACTCAAATTATTCAAACATAATCGTAAGTCATATTATGTTTTTATATAAAATTTAAGTTATGAGAGGGCGAGATAATGAGAAAAGGTCTTCATTTTGTGACAACTTGCTATAATATGAACTCATATATAGATGAAATTGATTATATAAGTTCTTCTTATAAATTAGAGTTCGTAATCACATTAAACGTACTAATAGTACCACAATTTATATGGTTCAACTAATTATGAGTACGTAATGATAGGCTTAACTAAAAAATTTAAAATAGCAAAAGTATAAGTCTGTGTAATTATCCCTAACTACTTAACTAGTACAACCGAGTATCAATATTTCAAAATTCAAAAAATTTCAATGAACTTCACCAAAATTTTTGAACTTTCAAACATTTTGAACTTTTCCCTCCAACTCAAAATTTAATTTCTCTGTAAATCTACCACAAATCTCAAGCTTACACTCCACCCACAACCCAAAATATACCACAAAATTTCCCTTTCTCTCACAAACCCACAACCCAAAATCGATCCCAAGCATGAGTGACAGCTCATTCGACCCAAATCAGGATCCCTGTGAGAGAGAACTTAAGTAACTCTACCGTTTGGAGAAATAGAAAGATTTGGTTGCGGATAGTGACTATGGTATACCCATAAAATGTCCTTGTGGTGGAAAGATCAAGCGAGAAACTACACAAGGTATGCACGAAATCGGATCCCTCAAAATCCTAGAGTTGATTCACTTTCGTTACATATAACATATCTTTGCTATTGTTGTAGAATGATGGACTCCACCGACGCACACGTTGGGCAAAAGCGATGGAAGACGAAGTAGCATTGTTGAAGCACACAACCAAAGACCACGACAATTATGTCTTCGACTGTGAACAACAAATCTGAAAGCTTGAGAAAGAGGTCGAGAACCTGAAAAATATCATTTCTCAGTTCTTAAATCTGAAATTCATAATGTTGTTGTTGTTACTGAATTTCAGATTATCTTAGCTCTATTAATTTCTTTCCACGAAGAACCTAATTTTTCGTTGTTTTCCCCCAAACGAGAAACAACGGCGTTATAATAAACGTTTCGTCATTTTGGTTCACTAAATTACAAACCAAAATTAATACCAAAAACATTTACGAATACATTTTAGATCTACTAAACCATTAATACCAAAAACAATTAGATATGCGTTTAATTAAGAACTACTAAACCGTTAATACCAAAAACAATTACGAATAAGTTTAATTAAAAACTATCCCACCCATTAAGTCTAACTGTGGTCTATCCTAGCCTTGGCGCTTCCTATTCATTTGCCTTGTTACTCTTGACTCAAATCCTTCAAAAGATTGCGTGTTATTCTTCTTTGTGCCCTTACTACCTTCTCCATAGACAACCATCATATTTTCGGAGCCACGGTTTGGATTCTCATTTCTCTTTCCCTTACCCTTCACATGATCCCCCATGTGTGTCAGTCTGACGTTCATGGTATCAAGCTTCTCGTGAATTTCCTTGAAGCTTGAGATTATCATCTCCTTAAGGTCTTGAAAACCACCTGTAATCTGCTCTCGAGCCTTAGGACGTTGAGAGGCTTTACCTCCTTTCCACTGTCGTGCCACGACATCATCCTCATGCATCTATTTGAAGTATACTCTTTTCTCTAACTGCACCAGTCGCCTAATCCATCCATCAACCATGGCGTCATCCGCATCATCTTCTTCAGGACCTCAGAAATCAGCCCCTCTTCATTTGTTGTTGCTTTCAATATGCTTTAAATTGTCTGAAAAAAAACACACCAGTTCAATAACAAGTTCAACAACAAAAGCATATAAAAATTCATGAACAATTTTAACGACATACTTACCTTAACATCAGCACCATCAAGTGAACTGTTTATTTCTTTTATCTGGAATCCTCTCCACCCGCACCTCCTAAACATAGACTTGCACATTTTTGGGCACTCGCATCGAGCATCATTCACCATAATGCAATATTCCATGACTTTTGGTATCACTTCAAAAGCAAGAAGCTAAACAAAACACATGAAAAGGGATAACATTACTATTAACCAAAAACCATAAAGAAACTTTAAACTCACAAGCAAAAAGATATTAGAATGTACCTCTAAGGGAATAACAAATCTAGAAAAGTTGGCACTACGGTTGGCAGCATTGTTGAAGAGTCCCATCATCCGCTCTATTTCTTCCAGATTATCATAGAAAGATAATCTACCCCACAGGAATGTAACACAATCTTCTAGATTGGTCACTATCTGTCGTATAAATGGGTCAACCGCAGTCGCTTTGGCTCCTCTCTTTGCATTTCCCTTGAGAATAGAAGAAAAGAAATAAAGAATTGACATCTTCAATCTGTCATTTGAGTACGTCCTCATACTCATAAACTTCTGCTTGATGGCTTCTTGTGAAATTTTATCTTTCTTGAAGTGTTTTGCCACAAACTTGAAGTCCCCAATCTCTTTATAATTATTGGAGAACTTGTGGCAATGGAGACCAGACAGCAGAGCATGATCTCTCAAAGAATCCCGGATTGGCACACCGTTAACCATGAACCAAGCTTCCTTCGCCTTCTCACTCTTTACAAAACATACAAGAAGCATCCACATTTCCATCGTACGGTGGTTTGGGTCCCGAGGCATATGAAAAAAAATGAGAAAAGTGAGGATGCTCGAAGAACCACTCCTTCTCACTGTCATCGAGCATCTTCTCAATGTTTCCGACCGTCTTTGATATGTAACATCTTGTTGCAATTTTAATCGTCTTTGAGTACTCCGTCTTTGGAAGAAATATTTTGATTGGGGGTATCACTTCCGCTTCCCCATCATTTGAATCCTACATTTCAATACGTGGTATCAAAAAAAAATCATGTTATTTTCCAGATTCAACGATAATCTATTTAACTAATTGAGCCAAATGAAATAATTTAAATTTCCAATTTTTCTATCTTTTATCTTCCAAAAAGTTATCCAACTAGCATAT
The DNA here is from genome assembly GCA_023374145.1 of Lepidium sativum. Classification (NCBI taxonomy): domain Eukaryota; kingdom Viridiplantae; phylum Streptophyta; class Magnoliopsida; order Brassicales; family Brassicaceae; genus Lepidium; species Lepidium sativum. The sequence goes on from JAKUCM010002192.1 coordinate 8,996, forward strand.
CAACTAAAGAGAATCACTTTCTTCTATCGGACTATCTAGTCAATTTGTTCTCTTCTATATCAAATTCGCAAAGAGAATCAACCAAATTGAATTGAAAAATTATTCAAGTCTGAAATCTTACCATTTCATCATGTTCTTCAGCATTTCGAAATGGTTCATGAGTTGGAGAAGGACCCTTTTCTTCTTCTTCTTCCATTTCTTCCTCTGCCTCCTCTGTCGCATTCCTTTCTTCTTCCATTTCTTCTTCTTCTTCCGTTTCTTCTTCTATTGAAACTTCCTCTACCTCTTCATCCTCTTCCTCTCCCGTACCCATTTCTTTTTCTTCCATTTCTCCCTCTTCCTCTCTCGCTTGAGCTTCGGAATCTTCTTCTTCCTTTTCTTCCTCCGCTCTCACTTGCGATTTAGACTCTTCTTCTCCATTTTCTTTCTCTTCCTCTATCACTTCCGATTGCGACTCTTTTTCTGCCTTTTCTTCCTCTTCTTCTGTCGCTCCTCCTTTACCTTCCAATTCTTCTTCTCTTTGTTTTTCCTCTCCCTTTTCTTCCTATTCCTCTGTCGCTATTCATTTCCTTCCAATTCTTCTTCTCTTTGTTTTTCCTCTCCCTTTTCTTCCTCTTCCTCTGTCGCTACTCATTTCCTTCCAATTCTTCTTCTTTTTGCTCTTCCTCTTCCTCTGTCGTTCCAACTTTTCCCACCAATTCTTCTTCATTAACTTTTTCTAAGCAAACCGGCTTTGATACAACAATGAAGTTAGGACCATATCCCTTCTTCTCCGTTGTGTTCTTCATCCTAGGCATTGCTTTGAGATTTTCCGGGATGATTGTCCGATTTCGATAAAGATAGGAATCAGAATCGATGAAATCAAAATCGCTAAACGGAAAACGGAGGAATCGATTTCGTTGGGATTTTGAGAGGTTAGGGTTAATTGGATATCCGAGATTTTTAATTATTCTTACGACCCAAAACTGGTTCAATTACATATACATTTGGTCAAACCGGTTTAGTCTTCCTTAATCCAAATTAACGTTGGTAACGGATACATGACCCAAAAACCTGGTTGGATCATGTAATTAAAATCATAACCTGGACATATAAGTAAACAACCACCCTCCAATTTTATTAAACGATTTTTAAATTTCAGTGGAAAATAGGAAGAGTAGTAAAGATCAAAATCTAGCAACCAGGGACCCCTTAGGCAATTGATCCAATCCAAACTACCATTGCTATTTGCTAGGTTACTGCCAAATGGCGAGGAAAAAAAAGAAAAAAAAAATCCGACTGTTTGAAAATTAACGAACCAAACGAAACGGGTAGAGAGATGTTTCATTCTGTTTTAGTTCGGTAATGGCAGATATTTGCTATTTTGGGGGTTTGGTCCATTACAAGGTTCCATCTGTCCTGTCTCTTCATTCTCACTTCCGCAGCAGACCCAATCAGTGCAATACGACTTCTCTCATGGCTGGGTCCCTTTCTGCTGAATGCTGCTCTTCCCCGATTGTGAAGCCGCCTTCTCTCCTCGTCTTCTCAGGTCCTTTTTTTTTTCCTTCATGCCTTTGTGGGTTTCTATAAAGCTGTGATTTTTGAGTGGAATGATCGTCCATTTGGGTTAGGTTTTGACAAATTACTGAGAATCTGACGCTAATTTGATGTCAATCGAACTATTTGGAGAGACACTTGAAGCAGCATTCTTGAGATGATGATTGAATCATATGTTAATTCTGCTTTTCATTGTCTTCCAGATTAGAGTAGTGCCATAAAATTGGCAACACATTTGATTGGTTAAGGAACTTTTTTGTATCTGAACGAGTTAATGGCTTTCTGCTATTCAAAAAACGTTATATTTGTTGCGATGAAGGTGGCACTGGATTTAACGGTGTCGTGGAAGAGTTGAAGAAGTTAACAACCCGAGTTGCTCATGTTCTTCCTGTGTCTGATGATGGAGGAAGTACAGCTGAGATTGTTCGTGTTCTCGGTAAGTTTAATGGTAAAAAACCAAGATTATATTTTTTAAGTTGTTAAAATTTTATAATACACTCACTGTTTAAGGATCATGTTATGTGTTTGTATTGCAATAGGCGGGCCAGCGATTGGTGATATACGTTCAAGGTGTTAAAGGTTGTCTGATGAAAGTACTTCAGAGGCACTTGCTGTTAGGCGATTGCTTGGCCATCGCTTATCTATGGACGCAGTAAAGGCCAAGAAAGATTGGTGTTTTATCCAACCACTATGTTTTCTTTATGCACATACTGTAGTCTACTCGATTAGCTACACATTTGATGCCTTAGCTTTAAGCTCGTGCTACAATCGAGCATCTTTTCCAAATACACTCTGTAGAACAGCACACACACAGAAGTTAGTTAGACATAGAAAATTGGGAATTGATATAAACAGTCATGTCCTGCAGACTCCAAAAAATTCGTTGTTCAAGTGTGCCTCCTTTGTTGTTAGTCTTCATTTTTCAAGATATTTCTCATATATCTTCCTCATTTTATTCTTTAGATTGTAGCTTCCCACTCGTTACAGTGGTGGAGGATATTGTATAATAGACATTTGGCACTTTTACAGGTACGATATTGTGGAAGGTGATCATTCTTTGTGGGATGATGTGTCAAGACCGTACAGTGAAACAATCCGCGCTTTCTTGATATACTTTCAGAATGAGGTAATCTTAACTGATACAGAGAATCACATTTTTGTTGGTTTCATGTTTGATCAGTTCCATTGTTTGCATGACATGTTTCTTACGACACAGATTCTTAGGCCACCTAATGATAGATTTTGCTTCAGTAATGGAAGGTATTGAAGATAATGTCTCGACTCTTAAGTGTATATCTTTTGGTTTGCCTGTTTAGTAATCTACTTTCAACTGTATTCTTCTTGTAGCATTGGGAACTTCTTCTTTGCAGGAGCAAGGATATTTTTCCAGTCTTTAGATGCTGCAATTTTTCTGTTTTCACGTGTTTCAGAGATTCCTTGTGACAGTTTGGTCCTCCCAGGGATATCGACCAATGATAGGCTTACACTAGGATGTGAATTACAAGTATGAAGCTTGATCCCTATTTGAGTTCCAGAAGCTCTTTTGGTAACATATATATAGTGTCAGTCTAGCAGCTACATCTTCACTTTCCGGGACAAAAAGTATTTGTTTCTATACATAGATCTTAGCTGCTGATTCACTGGCCGACATTTTGGTTTAAACATCAATTGGCTGCAAAGCCTAGGTGGACAATGTGATATTAAACTTACTGTTTGTGACATTAATTGGTAGGATGGGACAATAATACGCGGACAGAACGAAATCTCTCGCCCAACCAATGGAACTACGCAAACTGTTACCAAGGTAACATCTTATGCTGAATATTTATGATGATCACGAGCCCTAAGTTTACTATATATACTTGTATCAATACAAAATATTTTGCAACATGTGGAACTTATTTTCTGACATTTCCTTTCTATGTTTCTAGTAGAAACATTGTTCGACATCTGCTCTTCCATCGAAGATAAAGAAAGTATTCTACATGTCAAGTGAAGGCAATAATCTTCTTCATGAGGTTAACAAATCTAGTTTATATCTATGGAAATTTGTTTTTCTTTGATTTTCTGCATTGTTATCTCTAAGTCATTCTGGTTCGATTAAAGAAACTCTTATCACTATAGCTCTCTACTTCATTTCTTTGTTTCCCCAGTGTAGTTGACATTGCAACCATGTCATGTCCAATGAATAGGTCTTCCCACCAGTTAATCCAACTGTCCTGGAGCAGTTGAGAAGCGTGGAGTGTATCATTTACGCTATTGGGATCTCTATTCACTTCTATTTGCCCATCACTGGTAAGAACCAGCAATAAATTTTGTGCAACAATGGTGTATGTATATTGAATATGTGGTAACTGTAATCAATATGCCTTCTTCTGTTCGTCAGGTTTTGCTTGGTGTTGGGGAGATTATCTCTTCTAGGTCATGTCGTAAGGTACGTTGAAGCTTGCCAAGAATACTCATTTTTGGCAAACTCATTCTGAATCTTTCTATCGGTCAAGGTACTTCTGTTAAACGGTAGCCAAGACCGAGAAACAAGCGGCTTCACTGCTTCCTGCTTTGTGACTGCTATTACTGACGCTCTCAACAGAACTCATGGAGATCCTAATATTCGTCTCAAGAATCAGGTGAGTAGTTCTGCCAAATTCATACTCTCTTGATGTCTTCTTTGTTAGATGTATATTGAGATCCAAGAACTTCATTTTTTGTGCAGCCTGGATAATACATTAACACTCTCTTGGTCCCGAAAGATGGAGAAATAGCCGTAGATCTCAAACAATTGTCTGGACAAGGAATTAATGATGTTAGTATTTATCTCTCCGTCACTTGTTTCCAGATTTATGTGCACAACAAACACTCAATTTTCTTCTGCTGTGTTGCAGAGATTTGTGGAGGCTATTGGTGAACCGAAGCACGGTATCTTGTTTAACCCAAGCTCACTGATAAACACATTGGCCGAGTTGGAGTAAATACTACATTGTAACTACCAAGGCCAGATCTATTTCTTATGAAATTCTTATGACTGATTAATTTGATCATTTGGTGGATTAATATAAGGTTATGAATGGTAAATGATCATGTACAGTGTTGATTCTTTCTTTTTGCTTTAATCTACAACTTAAACTGCAAATGAATCCTCTGGCAGAGAATAATATTTCTCAAGGCAGAGCATGTGCCATCTTTTGGTTTAAATGAATCCATTAATGATTGATTGCAAAATAGGATATGGTTTAGGATGGACCAACGAATAGAGGGATGGAGAAGTGTACATATCTCTGATGTGTTATGAATTTTAAACCTGATTACCACCCTTAATTTCTATGCAATTTGTTTAGTCACTTGTTAAATAACCGATTTAAATTGTTGAAATATGAAACTTAAGAAAAAGATTTCTAACAATTTTGACAAAAAAAGAACTATGTTCATTAGATGGTAATCCTTGTATATATAAGTTGAGTATTATAATTTATAAAATCTCAAAATTTGAGATAATATTTGTGTATCAAAAGAACTATGTTCATGAGTTACTCACGATGTTTAAATCATTTACACATATATATTTTTGTTTGTGTTTTCTATTCAAGTTATAACATAAAATGGTTGCCAATTTTTCTCTTTTTCAAATTTAATTATTGTTAGTGTATATGCAATAGTTTATTGTTGTTTCAATACGTGAGTTATGTAAAGTCAAGTAGAGAGACATAAATGTAACAAAGAAAAAGAGTTGTAGGATAAAGATGACGCATCCATTTAGAGCCCATGCTTCATTGCTCCTCCATTCTGTGGTTGCAAATATTGAATTATAAAATATGAATTGTCTCAGACACTTTGTTTTTGATCACTCATTGCGGATATGACAAGACAAATCCACTTTCTAACTGAATTTATTACAAAAATATGTAAAGCACACGTCAAAAGAAAAAAGTCTACTACTCTCATCAACATAAATTATTCTACTCTTTTCTTAAACAAGAAAGAAAGAAAAATATACTACGAGGATCCTTACCAAAAAAGGAAATTCATAAAATGCTGACATCAATGATAATAATAATAGTAGTGAAGAGGTAGTGTTTACACAATATGATCTTTTTAAAATTAACAGTTTGAATTATGCATTGAATTTTATTGATTTAATTGTTAATAAAAAAATAAAATTGGACGAAAATCATGTTACAATAATAAAAATGAAAACAGAACCGTTTAATTTTCTTAGCTCTTTTAGTTTAGGTCAAAAAGAGATATAGAACAAGTCTACAATCTTGTAGTAGAAAGTAAATACTCATGAATTTTAATAAACTTCGGTCATTCATTAATCTTAGTTTTATAATTTTATATTTACGTCTCTCTACTTGACTTTATTGGAAACAAAATCCATTGTTTTGTGGAATTTGCTCGGGTACATGCAAATGCTAGAACTCAAAGTGGGTAATATAAGAAAATGATAAAAAAAAAACATATGCCATTTCTAAACCAATTAAACCAAAACAACAAATGAATAAAATATAAAATGAGGAAGTGTAGTTTTCCCAAAGATCACGGCGCAAGTAATGCAAAGTATCAACATCACCCCCAATTGGATTCAAGGCAACTTGCATTTGCAACATACGATTGGATCTCATTCTTCTCTCCTAAATCTATAAATACTCTACCTCTTACATTCTACTTCTTCAATATCACAACACAATACGATCACTCAACAGCCAAAAGCAAAACATAAGTCTTTTCAATTTCGAATACTAAAATGGCATCAACTATGATGGTTACAGTTTTGATCATTCTTTTCACGAGTTTTGGAATCTCTCTAGCTACCTCTCGTACTATAACCTTCAACGACCTGACGGTTGTTGATAAACATGAGCAGTGGATGGCTAGATTTTCTCGCGTTTACCAAGATGACCTCGAGAAAAAGATGAGACGCGATGTGTTCAAGAAGAACTTGAAGTTCATTGAAGACTTCAACAAAAAAGAGAGCACAAGCTACAAGCTTGGTGTCAATGAATTCGCTGATTGGACCAAAGAGGAGTTCTTAGCAACACACACCGGACTTAAGGGCCTAACTGGAACTAAAACATCTAACACGGTCGACCAAACGTTATCTTCAAGGTCTTGGAATGTCAGTAAGATTGTAGCTGTGAGCAAGGACTGGAGAGCTGAAGGAGCTGTTACTCCTGTCAAATACCAAGGCCAATGCGGTAATGCTTGATACCCACGTTATAGAGTTATATATATAGTGACTAAAAATATCTAGTGATTATTTGATTATTATATATATTGTCTTGTTTCTTGAGAAGTAAACAAATTCATTCAACATGCAAAATGTATAGAACATGCAGTTCAAAGGCGAAAATGGGCGTAAATATTAAACTTGACGTCCAAGTTATAAGTTCTATTTTCAAAAAAAAAAAAAAGTTTTAAGTTCTAGGGTTACAGAGACTAAATGGTATATTAGCGATTATCTGCTCACTATATTTGGCCTTGTTTCTTGTAATACAGGATGTTGCTGGGCGTTTTCGGCTGTAGCAGCAGTGGAAGGTGTGACTAAGATCACCGGCCGGAATCTTATATCTTTGTCCGAACAACAGCTTCTAGACTGCGACAGAGTATACGACCGAGGCTGTAATGGTGGGATAATGTCTAATGCATTTAACTATATAATCCAGAACCGAGGGATCGCTTCGGAGAATGACTACTCTTACTTAGGATTAGACGAGAGATGTCGGTCCAATGCAAGACCTGCTGCTAGAATCAGCGGATTCCAATCCGTCCCTAGCAACAACGAGCAAGCCTTGCTCGAAGCTGTATCGAGGCAACCAGTCTCCGTGTCCATGGATGCGGATGGGGATGGATTTATGCATTACTCAGGAGGAGTATACGATCCACCAAACTGTGGAACCACCTCGAATCACGCGGTTACGTTCGTTGGGTATGGAACGAGCCAGGACGGGACCAAGTACTGGCTAGCTAAGAACTCTTGGGGTGAAACTTGGGGAGAAAGAGGTTATATTAGGATTCGAAGAGACGTGGCTTGGCCTCAAGGCATGTGTGGTATAGCTCAATATGCTTTTTACCCGGTTGCTTAAGTAATTTTTACGTTATATATTTTATACATTGACTAAAACGTATATTATATAGTTATTGAATTCTGGTTTAGGTGCAGTTTGAACCACATCGCATCATTTGAGCCACATATTTGTATCGTGTTTTTGTATTGTTCTGTGTAGTACGTCTTCAATGGCGTTATATAAGTTAAAAGATATGCATTTACTTATACAAAATAAAATGGATATATACTTTAACTATTTGTGACAATTTTATCTTCAATATTTGGATAGGAATGTTAATAGTTCATATTATTTTCAAACACCGTCTATCAGAAGAAATTATTTTTAAATGATATTCTTTGTTTTGAAAAATCAAAAATGTATGATTGCATATGAACTACAACAAAAAATAATATTAATAATTAGACAAAAAAATATAGGATGTGTGACAAAGACAACAACAAATGACCTATTGGTTCATCATGTTCTTTTTCTTTCCTTTTTCTTTTTGTTTTTTATTTTCAATGTTTAAAACACTTCTAGAGAATGTCGAAATATTTATTGTTGTTTGTTTAACTACAAACTGTTTGTTAATTAGTTTAGAAATCTGGAAAATACTACAAACTACTTTTTTATTATTGATTTTTAATATTTTGTTACAATATTAATATATTACTATTAATTTATGATAATTTATAAATGATTACAATGCAACTATTACAAATATATGTATGTAATAAAAATATTATGACATATAAATTTAATAATAATTTCGTCACAAATTGTTACCGGCGGACTTATTTTAAAACCTACGAATTCAATAACATAAATTTTGTATATAAACTTTTTTGTAGGTAAACAAATCATCGAGAATTAAATCGATTTTACTGGATTTAGCAGGTATATACGAGTTAATTTGTATAATTATCTGTTAAAAACCGAAATAATGTCTTTTTCCGGAGTCGAGCTAACTTGTTCTTAAATAATTTTCTAGCAGATCCTCTTTGATTCGTTTATCTTTGTTTTTATTGATGTTTTCTTCCCGGATTCTTTGAAAAATATTCTGATTCATTTGTCACCACTGGATTAGGTGGTGTTTCTAATCCTCTTTATTATATCAATCATTATCTTTGAATTAATAAGATCTAGTTTCCATAATCGATTATCAGGGTGATTTTTTTTTTTGGAAGACAATTTTGTCTTGCTAATGTTGACCCACGTTTGTGGTTTGGGTCACTTTGTAAACTTTCTTTCTTTTATATTAGATATTCGTTTATTGAACCTAAACAATTTGGATTCATCCATCAACAAACATCATAAATTATAATTCACAAGCTGTATATAACTATAAAAGATAACCTTATGAAATTGATAAAATTATCGACAGAACAATACCGTCGAGCTCTTGTCGCACTCTCGTCTAAATATTGAAATTCATCTTGGAGCATCCACAACAAGGGGTTATTAACAAGGTGTTCTTAATAATATTTTGATTGTAAATAATCATTCTAAGAACCCCATAATTTTTTTAAAAATTGGTGTTCTAATGGTAGAACTTTCAATGGGGTTCTTAAAAAAAATTAATATAAAATTTATACAATTTTTTGACATTATGGATACAAGACCAAACCTTGGATCAAACACACCATCTTCACGAGGCAATGGAGATACCAAACTCATTTCTTGAGTTCTTTGGCAGATTTGGTCTTCTACTATCTCATAAGAGTTTGCAGTCCTAACTTCTTGAGCTAAAGACAACCAGCAACAACAGAACCATACTGTACAATCAGCAAGTGCTGCTCTTCCAAAGCAGAATTTATAACTTGGCAATTTGAATCTTTTCCTAATCTGAATTCTCCAGAATTCACCATAAAGCAAACCAAACAAACAAAGAAGGATTCCAGATATTCCTAACGCCTCCCTAACTGTCTCATTATCAATATTAACTGCAACTAAGTTGAATATAAAGAAAGGTGCCGGACATAAGAGAATAAATGTTGCTATGTGAACATACATGTTCCCAAACCCAACTCTTTCCATGTTCCATCCAAAGACACAGAAAGTTCAGAAAGAGAAAGATAAGCCAATGAAATATCATCCCAAATATCCAAAATTCCACCACTCCATTCAGGATTACTCACTGGAACCATATCATCCCCAACCCCTGTGGAAGCAGAGGCAAAAGAATACCTTCTATCTAATGTAAACCAACGATTTACAGACCCTTCTTCACGCTGCACTTGATTCTCCTCATCGACATTTGATTCATCATAATCTTTACCAAGTGGACTAAGTATAGAATACAAACCTGCAACTGCAGGAGCTCCAATTGCAGCAGAGATACATATAGCAACTCCAATAAGAGGTCTCTCTGATCTCTTGAATCCAACATTAAGACCACATAACGCATACTGAGCAAAACAATTGAAGTGAAGCAAAAGGACAACAACCATAATATGCATCCATTCATTTGGTTATATGTTCCATTCTTGCAATAAACTTTCCTAAGTTTTGTAATATTACCGTGCTTCCATCTAGTAAGCAACACTAAGTGATAAAACCGTTTCAGATGTTGATAAAGACACATCAAAGTAAACAACCCATTAAGGATTTGATTTTAACTTCAAACCAATCATCTCTCTTTGACTTCTTAGGTAATTCATGATTCAACATACCAGTAATCACCATGAATGGAATCACACCAGAGACTGCAACAACGAATATCCACACGAATAGAGCCATGTTAATTGGATTCTTAATCCATTCATTCCCCATTTTCACAAGAGAACTCCAATCAATCTTCCGGTGAAGCATACCACTAATAAAAAAAAAACTTAAAATTGAAGTTGATGTAAATTAGGTTGAGAGATGGAAAGGACCTTAGGAGGAAATAGAAGGTGGACACCGAATCGATCAACGGCACGACGAGTTAAGCTTTCAGAAGAAGAGTCATGATCTCCGGTGAAAATCGAAATTGTGGCATTCACAAAATCGAATATGTGGCCAAGGCCATTGCTTGGTGTCTTTTTTTTCTTTCTTTTTTTTGCAGAAAACCGCCAGCAAATGGTATACTGACACGTGTTCGTATCTTACCAATTCTGAAGTCTCTTCTTTAAGAGTCGGTTCCTACAATTTTGTAATTTTTTAAAAAATTTAATCATCCTAATACCTAAGAAACTCATATTAGAACCCCTCTAAAGACTCAATTGGAGGTGGTCTTAATAACATCAAAATTATCTATCACTAAGTCAAAACTTTATTACAATTTTGGTCATTTGTGTTTAATAGCTTTTAGTGGTTAAGATTAATCATCCATAACGTAGAAATCAAAGTTAACGAGACATAAATTTCTTCATTAACATGTGAGTACTTCTGTGAAAACATTCCTAAATCACACTATTATAAAAACACTAATCAACAAAACACAACCGATTGATTTATAGCCAATGTTACCTAAATAATGTTGTCCATATCTTACAGAAATAAAATGAATTGACTAAAAAGAAAGAAAACACTAGTTGGCGTAGAAGCATGTGAAATTGATGGACAAATGATTTGATTTAAGATGTCTCTCGTGACAAGTTTAGCAATAGAATGTCCCACTTAGAGCATCCTCATTGGTATCACACTATTTTAATATTAATATTCTTTATGTTGAGAGACTCTTGAGAATATTTCTACTCTTTTGCTTCTACTAATTGATACCCACATAAGTATCACATTGATATAATACTAATAATTTCTACAATAATTTATTTTTATTTCACCTTTAAAATTTATTAATTTTATTTTGAAGTATAAATTATTGACTAATACTTTTAAATAATTAAAAATAATACTAATTATATATAACATTGAAAATAATTAAGGAAAATAGTATTATTACACAACTAATATTTTGAATATTACATAACTTATAATTAATAACACATAAAACTTAAAATATTATAAAACATAGATAATATTTTTATTTTTTTTGTCAACGACATTTTATAGAAAGGTGCAAAAAATTGCACTACCACAGTTTATTACATTCAACTATAACATGTCTCTCGAGCAAACATGGCGAGAGTGTCAGCCTTATAATTGAGGAAACATGGGATGCCCGTAAGCATAAAAGACGAGAACTGAAAGTGCAGTCGTGCGAAGTCTTCCTGGTAGGGTAGAAAAGCTAGCCAATCCCCCGATGTCTCAAAAATCTCCAGCACAGCCTCACAATCTGTCGACATCTCAACCTCCGAGACGTGTATGGCCAACAAAGACTCCACGGCCCAGATGACAGCCTCGACCTCTGCATGCAACGCAGATAAACTCCGAGTAACACATCGATCCCCGAAACAGGACCTTCTACCGAATCTGAAAAGCTGAACCACCCTAACCCCGATTGTAGGTCCATACTCTTCCAGGAAGCGTCCACGAAACATCTTAAACCTGTGAACCATGAATTGGTTGTAGAAGAGAAAATCCATGAGGATTTCTTCGTCCTGGTGAGGCCCAATCGTCTAGACCGAGACATCATTTCGGCTGACTGCGCCGTTGCCCATTCCGCATAGTCCGCTTTCGCCCGATTCATAAGGCTCTGCAGGTCTGTGCTGGTATTTGAGAAACAGAAATCGTTTCTTGCCTTCCAAATATCTCAAATCATCCAAGGAAAATATTGAAAATCCTCTCTATTTGGTAGTCTCCATAATAAGTAATCCAAATTATACCAAATTGAGTCCCCTGGAAAAATATGAATCGCAGATGGGATATCCGATAGAGCCTATGTCTGAAGCGCCAATGGACAATGAAAGATAACATGGTTTATGGTCTCAGTTTCTTCCCTGCATTTCCAGCACACTTGGTCACAATTAATACCTCGTCTTCTCAAATTATTTTTAGCTGCCACGTTCCTAGACAAGATATGCCACAAAAAATGCCAGATCTTATTTGGTGTCATAAGCTGCCAAATTTTACTATATAATACTTGAAAGTTGGGAAAGGAGTATCACACCGCTAATCCCAAACTTGTCTCCTCAAGTGCGTACCCAGATTTAACAGAATAACGTCCTGTCTTATTAAAATGTCAACCCCAATAATCATATCGTTGTCGACGTGCTATGGGGATTCCTAATATCAATTGAACGTCATTATCATCGAAATATTGACGTACTAAAATTTCCTTCCAAGTCCCCAAAGAGTGATCAATAAATTGATCAACTGTTAGGTCCGGGTACAGAGTAAGTGTCCTGGCGTTGGTCGGCCTTGGTATAGTGTCTGGAATCTATGGGTCAACCCATACTTTTGTTTCCCTGCCATAACCAATTTTTCTAACTGCCCCTTTTAACACCAGGGAGCGAGCCTATAAAATGTTGTACCAGCCATATGACGGGTTGGACTTTGACTGAGCCATAAGCGGACATGTATCCAAAACTGTTTTGACTGAGCCATAAACGGGTTGGCCTTTGACTGAGCCAAAACTGTTTTGCATAAGCGGACATGTAGCCATAAGCGGACATGTATCCAAAACCGTCCTCGCATAACCCGGGTCAAAAGTAGATCAGGACAGTCAAGCAGTCTCCAAAACTATTTCGCTAACAGCGCAAAATTAAAATCCTCCAAAACACGAAAACCTAGACCCCCGTCGGACTTCAGTCTACACACCTCCCTCCAGGAGAGCCAATGGATCCCTCTCGTGGTACCTGAATTAGACCATCAAAAATCTGATATGGCCGAATTTAGCTGATAGACTACAGCCTTCGGTAACCGGTAACAGGACATCACATACGTTGGCAGGGCGGTTAGGACCAATTTGATCAAAACCTCCTTGCCTGCCTTTGATAAGAATCTCGAAGACCAACTATTAATTCTATCTCTTAATCTCTCATTGATAAAAGCAAAAAATTTCGTTTTTGCTCCTCCAATATCCTCTGGTAACCCTAAATACGAACCCACACCTCCCACATTGTGGATCCCTAGAGACTGATGCAGTTCTATCCTAGTATCTGCAGAAACTCCTTGACCAAACTGTACAGACGACTTCAGGAAGTTTATATGTTGACCCGAAATCCTCTCGTATTCGTTAAGTATCCTCAATATATGATGTGTCTCTTCTTTTGTGGCTTTACAAAAGAAAAGACTGTCATCCGTAAATAACAGATTTGTCATGGCCGGACTCGTTCGGGCAATGGAATAGGGTCACCCTGTCTTAGGGTGAAATAGGGTCACCCTGTCTTAGACCCCATATGGGTCTAATACAGCCTCCTGGTATGCCATTTATTAGTACTGAATATTCCACACTAGTTACGCAGAACATAATACACCTAATCCACTTCTCAGCAAACCCCAGTTTCTGTAGTAGAATCAAAATAAAATTTCATTCCACTCTATCATAAGCTTTACTCATATCCGTTTTAATAGCTATATCTCCCTTTAACCAACGGATTTGTCCGTAAGGCATGAAACATCTTCTGAGCTAACAATATGTTATCAGAGATATGTCTTCCTACTACAAAAGCGGATTGTGTTTCCGACACTAATTTAGGTAATACCCGTCTTAACCACAAACACAAAACCTTTGATATAATCTTATATGCGACATTGCATAAACTAATTGGTCTAAACTCCACCATCCGTGTTGATCGTGGCACTTTTGGGATTAGACATATATTTGTCTTGTTCAGTCTTCGATCAAACGAACCAGTATCTAAGAAATTATTGACTAATCTAACCAAATCAACTTTGACAATATCCCATGCCTCTTGATAAAACAAAGCGGTCATACCGTCTGGTCCAGGGGCTTTACTCGAATCCATGGAGAACAGCGCCTGCCGTACTTCCTTGGTTGTTGCCTGTTTCATCAAAATCTGATTATCTGTCTCACTAATTTTGGATTCCAACTCCTCCAAACGCAAAGTCGAATCCCCGTTACTAAAATATAGTGCTGCAAAATAATTTATTGCTTCCAGAAGGATATCATCTTCTTTGGTTACCCAAATTTCATCTCTCGAATAAAGTCCAGTTATCCTATTACGAGCTCTGCATTGTTTTGTTTGAGCGTGAAAATATTGTGTGTTCTCATCGCCTTCACGTAATCATTTAGTTCTACTTTTCTGTTTCCAAAACACTTCATCTTTGCTATATGCGTGTTTTAGATCCAGAGTAACTCTCAAAATGCAGTCAGGGTCCGGGGACGCACTATTCTTTAAATCTTCCAACTCTCGCTTCAGATTATTTATCAGTTGTTGGCCATGTACTATATTATTTTGTCTCCAGTGGGAAATTTCACATCGACATACTTTCACCTTTTCATATATGTTAGAAACTCTTTTGGGACGTTGCCCCTCCCAACTTCTCTTTATAATGTCCTGGAAACCATGCTTACCAATCCACCGTTTGTCAAACATAAACTGATGTTTCCTTTGAGTCTTATTCTAAGAAAATCGTCCTACTATGGGCCTATGATCGTACCCAATCATCTCTAAGTATTCCACTTCCGAATTTGGGAAACATTCATGCCATTCGACATTGCCAAAAGCCTTATCCAAAACACACCGAACAATGCCATTTTTCCTGAAACCCGCCATGACCAAGAATTGTCAAGTTTTGGAAAATCACAATCCCTCAGCATCTGGTTAAAAGTTACAAACTGGGAAATAGGCCTCAAAGAACCCCCTAGTGTCTCGTGATTTTCTGTGAGTTCATTAAAATCACCAATAACTAACCAGGGTTCTACCCAAACAATTCTCATTCTTGTTAACCGCTCCCAAACATAATCCCTTTTGTGGTACACCGGTTCTCCATAAATGAAAGTAATGAAAGTCTGTCGACCTTGCAAATCTACAGTTATATCAATCATGTTTTTGTCTTTCTGATTGACAATGACATTCATATAATCCTTATAAAATAAGGCTAAACCCCCACTTTTTTTCTATTGGTTCTACTGTAGTTAATAAATTATATCCAAAGTGTTTTTGAAATTTTTCCATAAATAAAAAATCATTCTTAGTCTCAGAAAGAAATAACAATTCTGGTCTAAATTTTCTCCAAATATCTCTCAAATAGTTTATTGAAATCTTGCTACCAATTCCTTGACAATTCCAAGAAAGTACATTCAACATAATAAATACTAAATTTTCTTTGGACTCTTGTCATTTCCCCTAAATTGACCCTCTTTGGCCAATCTCGGCTTCGGAGTCTTCCTCGGGAACATTTCAAGCGCTACCATTGACCCATTTAGGTCATAGATTCCCCATTCCCCCTCTGAGTAATCAAAAGCAGAGAGATCAACGTTAACCTGCCAAATTATTAATTGTTTATAAGTCTTTTTCCAAATCAGCCACAAAACTACATACAGCCTTTGTAACCTACTTATTCCTAATTGCGTCGTTCCCATATCATGGATAATCAACCAATCAAAGGAAAATATCATTGGAAGCATTGTGATCCTATCTCCCCTACCAATTAAAGGAAAACAGACCCTCACTTCCAACCCCACTTTAGTTTTCCCACCTATCACCCTGTTTAGACAGAAAACTACACTTGTGGCCACAATTCTTTGCCACTGACGCAACATCATTGCCCCCCAAACACCAGTCGATTGATTACTAACCATATGGTCGATTAGTAGGTAGTATAATCTTAGTTTGACATTCAAAATAAACCGAGAAGTATCCTTGTACTCCCTATATTCATTCATTGTTCCCCCAAGATATACATCATGACTAAATAACAAATTAACCACCCTCATGAAACCCAGTTTTCGTGGTTTATGACTAATTCAAAGAAAAAATCCTAAATCCGTATGTGCCCATATCAAGCAAAAAGTTTTCCACAGGATCATCACGGCCTTGCTAT
The DNA here is from genome assembly GCA_023374145.1 of Lepidium sativum. Lineage (NCBI taxonomy): Eukaryota > Viridiplantae > Streptophyta > Magnoliopsida > Brassicales > Brassicaceae > Lepidium > Lepidium sativum. Next base: position 25,408 of record JAKUCM010002192.1, read on the forward strand.
CTATGAAAGTAATGTTATCACAGATAGCAAGTCCGTTCCTCCGTAACCCATTTGTAACTAAACAAATATCCAAATCTCCATCATTCCAGAACAATATCCATTCACAAAACCCTAATGACCCTCGGAGATGAAAAGTCATCAAGATTAAACTATGTAATTCTCATCACTCAAGTAATTACTCGATTAGCACAGAAACGAAGAGAAGCTAGAAACAAAAATTGACAATTTAGGGTTTGAGATCAACTTATCGATTGAAGCCAAATCGGAGCCTTGTTTTCCGAAACCTCCGGAACTTACTTCGCCTCGAAATCGAATACCCAGGTCGGCTTGAGGCACCACGATAGCTTCTTCTCCTTCTCCTACAAGGATGGATTAATAGGGAGGACGAGAGAGATAAGCCTTACCTCAGCGGAGAGAAAAGGTGGGGTCGCTGCCTCCAGAGGAAGCCGCGAGACGGAGACACCGTGACTGGTTCTCAGATCGGCTTCGTCTTCGTCGGGATCGTCTTCGTCGGGATCGTTATCACTTTTATTATCTTTTTTTTATCAACTTAATAAAAGATAACATAGATAATATTTATAACCATAATGAACGATTAATTAATCTTCATTTGATGATAAATGGATATATGGAGTCTATATATAGGTAAATATTATATAATTTTCAAATATTTAAATGTACTTTTTCTTTAAAAAATTAAATATTTAAATATAGTTTCATTTACATTTTAAAATAAATTTTTATTATCTTCAGTTAAATCATATTTTTTTTTCTTATATTCTAACTAAAATTAGTAATAACTTTACCAAAAAAATTTAGTAATAAAGGTTAGTTTTGTTTTTAGAAAATTTATGAATAATGGAACATTTTATTTTTTTATTTCTTAATAAATCTAAATTTCAAAATTATAACATGTAAACTATTATTTATAATTATATCACAAAACTTCAACAAATCAAATAATGGTATGTGTCCGTTTTTGGAGTCTTTTACTAAGAATTTATAATCTCTCAAATGAGATACTCACTCAAAAATATAATAACAAATTTAATAACTTTTAATATTTAATATTATATTATTAGTGTGATACTCAATATAATATTTATCTTAATGGAAATGCTCTTACACCTTCGATTCATTCACGGGATCCCCACGAATATACACCATCATCATTTTTATGACTTCAACATAAACAACAAAAATTCTGCTTTCGATGATTATTATTGTGATTTCGATGGTGTTGCCACAATCAGTAGTATAAATAAACAAATAAGATCTTTTATTTTTTCTTATTTATTATGATCTCTATCTATTAGTGCCTTGATGGGCATTGTCGACGTTACAGGTCACTAAAGCTGCATATCCCCACAAGAAGGTATACAAATCGTTTAATTCTTTCAAAGACATATCATTATTCTTCTTTATTTAAGGCATTATGCATTTTTAAATGACGGAAAAAGTCACACACAAAACAACACAAGGACAAATACCAAAAAGGAATCTTCGAGTTATCCGATTTAGCTATCTTTAGTTCAAATTAATCAAGCCACTTCAAAGTTTCAGCTAGAAAAATAGAAAAAGAAAAAACTAGTTTTTCCCTATTTTTATACCTTTGTTGGTTTTTTTCTTCTCAATTACCTTCTACTAGTTAATGTTTTGTTTTACAACTTATTAACAATCGCCACTTTTTATGCCACAAAACCATTGCAACACAAGTAACGTGGTATGAGATATTTTAATGCTTTTGTTCAGGCCAACAATTTGTTTATTACCCATTTTTTAGCTTGTTCTTCAGTTAGAATGTCTCATATGTGTATATACGAAAATTTAGTATTAAAACTAATTTAGGGGAAAACATTCTTCAACTTTTTTTGGTTGGTGTGTAATCTTTTGACATTGGTCATTTTAGTGAAAAGAAAGTCTTTCTATATTGTTTAAAACCAGTTAAGTAAAAATAATCCCTCAATTTTAATCAAAAATTATAAAATGAAAACACCTCTCAATTATAGTTTTACTTTTTAAAATTCCGTGAAAAAGTTTTAATGTAATGCATGGGAACATTAATATGAATCTTTTTATCAACATATATATACAAATTGAGGCTTTTTTGTCTTAACAATTAAATCAATAACTTAATCTCTAAAACTCAAACCAAAATTTCACGAGATTATGCAAGTCCGAACTATGGAAGAAAATATTACAAAAATAAACATGAAACCACTTAATCAAATACATTTATTATACAAATTGATTATTTAAAGAAAATATAAAAGAGAGTCGAGAGTAGTTAAGACAATTTCCTAAACTATGAAAGACAATTGCAATGGTAAATCCAAATAAAAACGTAGAGTTTGTTGGTCATTGTTAACGCACAAAAAACCGGTTTTAATCGTATCATAGTTTAAAAGGCCACACAAACCGGTACACGTATGTTGTATGAGCCAAGTACCCAACTAAGCAACAACTATGTATATGATGTAAATGATCACAAGGACTGAAGGACAATACGAGACATTATTATTGCCAATTCTTAGACACAATTTAATTGATAACCGGTTTTTTACAACCTTTAAAGTTGGGTAGTAAAATAATTCCATCATAATGCTGCTAAACAATAATTTGTAACTGAGTTGACAGCTTCAATATTCGTTGATTTCCTAATAAATTGATTGATTTTTTGTTATTTTAAGTTGAAGCTGTATAAAGCCAAGATTCAGTAATTTGCATTAAAATATAAAGCCAAATCTGCACCCAAGAATCTCTTCACACTACTTTATATATATATATATATATGTACATACATAAGTATATACGTGTGTGTATATAAACCCGAATCTACAACAAAAATTCTTCAATAAAACACACACACACATCTTTTTCTTTTGAAAGATGGGTTTCAAACTCATCTCTCTTTTCCTTCTTCTCACAGTTTTGTCCGAAGCAAACCAAGCCTTAGCTTCCGAGAAAAGACGACATGTGAGCCACCGCAACAGAACGGCGAGAGAAGGAGGAGGAAAAGCAATGTTGAGAGGGAAGAAGCAAACAAGTGGTTGTAATTTGTTCCAAGGGAGATGGGTTTCCGATGCTTCCTACCCTCTCTACGATTCATCCACGTGTCCTTTCATCGACGGTGAGTTCGACTGTCTGAAATTCGGTCGACCAGACACTCAGTTCCTCAAGTACTCTTGGCAGCCTGATTCATGCACCATTCCAAGGTATGTAACATTAACATACATTGGACTGACGATCCACATACCCCTCTAAACTATCGTATAAGCACATGAGGTGATGATAATGATGGTTTTGTGTAAATGAAGGTTCGATGGAGCAGCATTTCTAAAGAGATATAGAGGGAAACGAGTGATGTTCGTTGGTGACTCACTGAGTTTAAACATGTGGGAATCGTTAGGATGTATGATACATTCGTCGGTTCCAAACATCAAAGCCACTTTTCTCAAGCGTACCCCACTCTCTTCTCTCACTTTCCAGGTCTCGATTTCTCTCTTTTATTATTTTAATATAAAGTTTTGTGTCTGAGATAAAACCAAAATCTAATTATTCATATTTACGAGGAGGTCTTGTCATTTTCTAGAATCGAGTTGGTCACGGGCTACTTTTAAAAAGGAAGCCTTGTCGAATTTTGGTTTCGTTTTTCAATGTAAAGTTGTGTTGTCAAAATGCTTGACATCCAAGGTATCATGATTTCGTTTACGTGAATGGGATTTGTTATTACATTTTGAAAAAGAATTCCATATCATAAAATAAGATATAAAAAGAAATTTTCTGCTTCTGCACTTGTTATACAAGCTTAATATCAATTATGTTGATGAAATTATTAGCCACCAAGGAAAAATCCAAATAGATCAACCATGAAACATATGTGCCACTGTCAGTCTTTGTGGACCTTCACTAATTTCATTCTCCACCATACATCAGCTTTTTCTTTGTTTCAAGCTTTGACTTATGTTTTTGGCAATGTCGCTCTTATATATGTTTGAATTGTTATTATAAATTAATTAATTATTTTTAAAAATATTTTTATTTTTGTCAAACTTAAAAAATATATACATAACAATTAAAAAAAAGGAAGAAACAAAAAGAAGAGACCACTGCAGATAAAATAAATAATAAACCTGACAGCTAATGACAACTAACAAATCACACCAACTTGTTTTCTTCATTTTTCTGAATCTCTTAAGGTTTTTGTTGACAAAATTACTGAATATAATTAGTATCCTTAAAAGCATTTAGAATTGTAGTGCAAAGATTGTAACATGTGTTTTCCTTGTAAATTCTTCTAGTATGCACTAAATTAAATACTATTCTCAATCAATTTTGATGAAAAACAGGAATATGACGTCACATTATACCTATACCGAACACCATACTTAGTGGACATCTCCAAAGAAAGTATAGGGCGTGTGCTTAACCTTGGAGTCATCGAAGGTGGTGCTGATGCTTGGAAAAACATGGACGTTCTCGTTTTCAATTCTTGGCACTGGTGGCTTCACAAAGGACCACAGTCCCAAGGGTCTCTATCATATTCTTACTCTTAAAGCTTGGGATTAAGTCATACTTAACTAGTTGACCAAACTCATCTTGTATTCTTTCTAATGTTGTTGCTTATTCAGGTGGGATTTTATAAGAGATGGGTCTACATTGAAGAGAGACATGGACCGTCTTGATGCTTTCAACAAAGGACTCATCACTTGGGGTCAATGGGTTGATCAAAATGTTGATATTTCTCAAACCCGAGTTTTCTTCCAAGGCATTTCTCCCACTCACTACATGTAAGTTCATTACACGAATATAAGGTTGAATACTGCGTTTCATTTGATATTAATATATTATGTCTTGTTTCTTTGTGTGATCAATAGGGGAAGGGAATGGAACGAACCAAGTAAGACTTGCAATGGGCAGATGCAGCCATTGACCGGCTCAACATACCCAGGTGGTTCACTTCCGCAAGTAAACGTTGTGTCTCGAGTGTTGAGCTCAATGAGAACACCTGTTTACTTACTCGACATAACAACACTCTTCAACTGAGAAAAGATGCTCATCCATCTACATATGGAGGCGATGGAGGAACCGATTGCAGTCATTGGTGCCTTCCTGGCTTGCCGGATACTTGGAACCAACTTCTCTATGCAGCTCTTTCCATGTGAAAAACTTGACTCAAAATACACACTTGTTTTGTTTATTACATTGTTGGATGACTCTCACTTTACTGGGAGAGTAAATGTGAAGATTACCATACAAGAAATATGTGATGCTAAAGTTGTAAAGTGTTCAAATGTTCTTTTCTTTTGGAAGCAGTGGGTATAAAATCATAGTCTAATAGTCTTATATTGTGATTGCAACTATAGAAAGTGATCTAAGAGTAACACATTTATATATTTGCTTGATCAGAAAGTAACTAAACATATATAAGATGGATTGAATCAACTAGTAGGTATAACCAGTTGATAGACTCATAAAACTCATGGCTTAAGTGCTTCTAAACAGATCTTTTTATTGTGGTATTGAACCTTGTCATTAAACACTTTTTGAGTTCTAGTGTTCGTACTTCGTACCAATAACATTTAAATCAGGGTTTTACAAGTAAATTTTAATAAGTTTAGGCTACCATTATTAAGAGTTTCTTAACTTATTTTATTATTAAAAATTTAAAAAAACTCTTAAGAAATCCTATGAAAGTTTCTTATTTAAGAAACTCTTTAATGAGTTTCTTAGCTTATTTTATTATTTTATTATTAAAATATATTTTTTAACTCACTTTTTCTCATATATAATCATTTAATAATATTTAAGAAACTCTAACAAGAACTCTCCAATAATGTTGCTCTTAGAGTAGATGCTTTCAGAAAGTACTTTGTACGTACTATAAACATAACAATGAAGAACATTCTAACAAAGGGGACAGGACACAAAACACATCAAGATCAAAAACCAATCACACAAAACAAAACAATAATATAAATGAATAAACACAATAAAAACAAAATTATGAAAAGAATCGACAATCTGTTCGTATCTCCCCATGCTTTCTCCCTCTCCTAACACCAATGGAACCCATCTTATCCATAGCGTTTCCAAATGCCTTAAGAAACTTCTGCTTATCTTTAGCCATCTCAGGTACAATGGGCTTCGTCCTTGGATCAACAAACAACGCTTGATCCGACTCGAGAACACCCATGTTAGCTCCTAGTCTACACAAACGGTGTTGTCGTGTCTAAGGGAAGGCAGACGCTAGAGCTTCAACCTATATAAGGGCATGACATTTGGAATCTTGGGTCTGGAGACAGGTCGGGTCTTTTTGTGCCTTTGAAGTTGTAGAGACGACCAACGAAATTCTTACAATGCGCAAAGCCAAAGGTGTGGGAACCAGAAAGAACAACGAGATCCTCTACGGTTAGTCCTTTGGAAGCGAAGAGCTTGATGAGTTGATCAACGGCGGATTTTGATGGAGGTACGTTTTGAGGGACGTTTGTAGCCGTTGATCTTTTACCGTCCCATCTTCCTTTTTCATTTCATAGTAGGGCCCACCTGCATATTTAAATAACAAAATAGCCAATCGGAAAATGACACATACATTAATATACCGCTCAATGTTCCAATATGAACTTATATTTAATCATCAATCATTGTAATCGATAATTAATTAGTTTGTATGCATGAAATATGTCTACCATGGAGTATGCATACAAAAATTGTTCTGTTGAGTTGCTAAATTGCGCAGAATATCGACTTTAATTTGCTAAGATGCGCTACCTTATAAACTGAAACTAGGCATATATTAAATCTGTACCGGACTTTTTTTCGAAAAATGGATATAGTGCCGAAATAGGTACGGATACATATATTAATTTGGCAGACAATACAGATAATGATACGAATGTCTTTAAAAAGTCCGGATTATTTACCACTGGTGTTTTTGACTTTCCAATAACTAATACTGTATATTGAGATGGTACATTAAGAATTGACCATGTCAGCTAATACTAAAATGCTCTGTTCTAATTAAGACAAAAGAAGGCAAGAGTTCAGTGTTGACCTCAACGAAGCAGTCATGGGAGAAGAGGCGAATGGGGGCTGGAGCTGATATAGGAACTTCTTTGAACCGTTGAGAAGTAATTGCACCGATGGGATTTTCAAGCTGAGGACATTTCTTAGAGTAGTAATCGACCAAAAGCTCTCGGCGGTGGAGAGAAAGAGACTGAGAGGTTTTGGGTTTCGCCGGAAAAATCGGAAGAGGAAAAAGAATATTGAGGATAAAGAGAGAGATAGGAGATGCATGGTGGTGGGGTTTTGATGAGTTACTGCGAGAGTCTGAACAAACTAATAAATAGTTACAGTTTTTGTACTGTTTTGATAAAGACAGATAAAAAGCTTTAAGTCAAAGGTCATGGGCATTGACAAACATAGCTGATTATAGAACAGACAACGTTTTTGTTTGGGGAAAAATGTCTAACAGTGCTACTCAAAAAAGTGTATTTACTAAAGATTATGGAAGCCATTATGGTTTATTTAACTTTATAGATATTTTTCGGGTAAAGTAAATTTTGTGGATATTTTTGAGTGGATTGCGTAATAATGTGTGTTCCCTGTGAATGTTACACAATTGTTAAATAATTAGTAATGTGTTAATGTATTTTGCTATTCGTTTGATAAACATCTATTTCACCGATAAGTATCATATGTCCACCCCAAACTAAACTTCGTGTTAGATGTTTATATATGATGATAAAGCTAAAGATACTAAATCTCTCTGAATTCAAAGTTCTAAACTCATATATCTTTAGAATAATAGTCTGAAATTTAGAAGCTCATTGTCTTAAAATATATTAAACCGAAGGATATGGAATTACTTTTCTGAAGATATAAAAGTTTAAAACTTTTATTTCAAGAAAAGTTAAATATTTAAATTTGATTATAAAAGACATATAACACAAATTTTAGTTTGAAATAGATATGATATTCGTGAGAAAAAGGAAGACGTAGATATGATGCTATATGATATTTCTAGAAAATTAGACTTTTCCGCATTTGATCTAGTCAGTAATTAAACTAATTTGAAAACTTCGTCATTTTTTTTTTAGTTTGAAAATTACCCAGAATACTCTTACTTGTATAAAAAGAGAGTCAATATGTAAGTTTACTAAGGTCTATAATTGTTGAGTGAGTAGAGATGGATAGAATCACATGACCATGTTAGAGAGAAGATTCCAAACACTCACGGGCGAATGAAACAAAACATTGTGGCAAAGATTCTGCTTTGACTAAACAACATTTGTGATTGGATCCTTAACATACAAAAAGCAAAACCATTTTGTGATAAGTCACCTCTTTTTTTTGGTGAAATTCAAGTTCGATTCCATTGGTACTGTTTTAAATCTAGGTCTCAGGTGTACTAGTCGAATATTTGGACCCAGAACAGCCCATTACTTTTGGTCCAGAAAACAAAATGCAAAAATTATTAAATTCTGGTCCGTCCGACTGAACCGGTCGGACCGGCCAGTTTGGTCCTGCGGTTAGGGTTCTAAAAAAATGTAACGACTTACGAGTAACTGGGATTTCAGACATTGATATCACACAATGTGTTCGACAAAATTCCTCTGAGATTTCCTGAGAACTTGTTATCTTGGCAAAGTTTCTTCGAATTTCACTATATTTTTACCATGAAGATAAGAAGAATCTTTGTTTCTATTTTGAATTTCGCTACTGATAAGCTCTCTTCATCTTCTGCGTCGTCTTACTGTTCCCGTTTCTCATCTCGACAAATTTACACATCTTCTTTGCAACTAGATGCCGGAAGTAAGCTCTTTGAACCTTTACCTGGAAATCACATCAAATGGGCTTCGCTTGGTTCAGTCAGAAATTCGAGGTTCGCATCTGGGTTTACGCCATTGCAACCAAAACCGTTAAATTCCATCATGGATTTAAAGAGAGCTAAGACTAAATCTCCGGAGGAACTCACTTCGATCTGGGACGATGTAATCTAAAACCCTTCTCTTCTCTTGAAATTCATCTTCTTTTACTTCTTTAATATATGTATTTTGCGTCTTTCAATTACATTTCGCTGGATCTTACTACATTTTTCCATATGTCAGTTTCACTTAGGACGAGGTCACATTGGGATAACGATGAAAGCTAAGCTTTATCGATTGTTGGAGCAACGAGCATCTGAGTGGTTATAACATCATTACCCTTGTTCTTGTTAGTACAAATCATGTTTCTTTTTGTTTTGTTTGGGAACTTGATTCGATCTTCTTCTACTCGTTGTTGGAATTGCAGCCAATACTTCGTCATTCCCTTGTGGAGAGGAAAAGGTTACATTACCATGTTTGCTCAAGGTTTGTGGTAGCTTTTTTCAGTGAGTTCAATTAAATTAGTGATATTAGCAATTAGTCAGAACAAAAACTAGCAAACCACTGATCTTAACAAGAACTTATAAGCAACTAGTCAGGACAATTATGTGAACGGTTAGGAATGTAAGAGCTCATTGGATTGTGATCTTATGTAAGTGGTCAGTTCTTTTATTGTGGCAGTTCAAACACCTCATATGATTTTCACTGGTCTGGAAGACTACAAAGCAAGAGGAACTCAAGCTGCTCCTTACCTGACGAGCACCTTCTACACTGAGCTTTCAGAGACAAAGGACTTGGTATTTATCAGAGGCGATGTTGTGTTCACAAGCAAAATCACTGACGAGGAGGCGAAATGGATCATGGAGACAGCTCAGTCGTTTTACTTAAACGACACTCGGTACAAGCTCGTGGAGCGGTTCAATAAACATACTCATGACTTTGAGTTCAAGGATGTGTTACAAGCTTTGGATATGCCTGTTCTGTGATTTGCTTTATCAAGGCAAAAAATACAAATTTCACTGATTCTTTTTGTCCTGAAAACACCTTGTATTAGATTTGCTTTATATGGTGGTAATAAGACTATTCCATGACCAAACTAGTTTTAGTTGAATCTTGTTCAATATCAGATTCGAGCATTTTGCTCTTACATATACAATTATTGAATAAAAGTGGCACTAAATTTCCTTTTTCCAAACGAAAAATTGATGTCCTTTACCAGGAGGAGAATAAGTTAGTCGATTGGTTTTGTTAGTCAAGAATAAACATCCGGGGTGAATTTAGAAGAAATGATAAAATGGGGTGGCCTTTTTAAGTTTCAAAAATATTGAAACGACATCGTTTATAAGTTTGGGCCAATGTTAAACTCAGTAATAAATGCTCTTCTTCTTCAAGCCAAGGAAGGTCGTGTGAGTCGTGAGAAACAATACACTCCGAAACTATCTCTCAATTTTTCTAGTCTTCTTCCAAAACCCCATGTACGGTCGTATCTTCTTCATCTTTTTTCCGCCTTTTTTACTTATTATGTGTTACGGAGACGTGATTGTATCTGTATAGCTTCTGTTTTCCTCAATTCAACTATGTGTATAAACTCATCTGCTTCGGTTTTTTCTCGCTCTTCAGCTTCTTTCATAATGTCAGAGCACCAGTCCGAAGAAGTTCAGCAAATTGAGAAGCTCTACGAGTTCAGTGAGCGTCTCAATGCCTCCAAGGATAAGTCTCAGGTTCGCTTCAATTTTTTTCAACTAGGGTTTAATTGAAATCGAGTATTCCCTGTTTCGTATCCTGATTTATTGTTTAACAATTGTTTCTGTGTATGAAGTGAGTTTGATTTGGATTCGTGTTAGGCTGGTGTGGGAATGGATATCTGCTTTGGTTTTTTTCGCCAAATTGTGATTTGGGGTGTTGGTATGCTTTGTTCCGACTTTACATTTTTGTATCACTTCTCGTCTGCAGAATGTTGAGGATTATGAGGGCATTATCAAGATGGCCAAGACGAGTATGAAGGCGAAGCAGCTTGCGTCGCAGCTAATTCCACGTTACTTCAAGTTCTTCCCTAGTCTCTCCACTGATGCTTTCGATGCGCATATGGACTGCATTGATGATGGAGATCTTGGGGTACCGTATCGTTTCTTATGACATATATATATATATGTATATATATATTACTTCCAAACCTGTATATGTTTGTATTGTTTAAAGTTAGCTTTTTGCTTGATTCACACTAAACTTTTTAGTTTTTGGTGACATATTTGAGATGAAGCGTGGTTTAGTACTTCTGATTTTCCATAGAATACATAATTATGCCAATTTTCATTTTTTTTTTTTTTTTGTTATTTAGAACTGTACTTTGCGTTCAGTTAAACATATGTTTCTAAATGTGTAGGTACGGGTTCAAGCCATCCGCGGTCTCCCACTTTTCTGCAAGGATACACCGGACATTATATCTAAGATTGTGGATGTTCTTGTTCAACTCCTAAATACTGGTAACATGGTATTTTTAGTTCCTGAACCTTCTTATACTTTTTTGCTTCTTCTCATCTGATTTGGAGTTAACATGATTTGAAGAGGAATCTGTGGAGCGTGATGCTGTCCATAAGGCTCTGATGTCATTGATACGGCAGGATCCAAAAGGTAGTCAAGTGACCATAAGAAAATGTTGATTCTAAAAATTGCGGAGTATGCTGGGAAGTTGGTTGTGATTTCATTCTCGTGGTAGATAATTTGCTAGTCTTTAGTGTACTCAGTTACATGCTATGGGTTATAGTATGCTAAAATATCTTAAGAATTACAATATGTTTCCGCTAATTTCCCAGTGTTTTGCTTATTGTTACCCTCTTTTACTGCAGCTTCTTCAACTGCATTGTTTACGCATGCTGGGGTTTACTCCAACTACTGATGATCAAATTCGTGAAAAGGTCTTGAATTTCATCAGAGATAAGGTCAGAGTTTTTTCTACGTCATTGCTTTTTTCAAGGCTCCAGGAACAACATTGCATGACCATTTTTTTTTTTTTTGGTATCTCCTTTTTCCATCATCTTAGTCCTATTGGGATTTTTCTCTTGTGGATATAGACCTCTAAAGTGGACTTGCATTCTGCGTTACTGTATCATATAGATTCATTTTATAAGAGAAGGTACAAAATACTCTGCTCAATCAACTAGAGAGAGTGCTGCTGCTGATATCTATTGTATATCTAGTCCACGTTTCTTTCTATTTTTGGTAATGATATAATAGAAAGTTATAGGGTTCAGGTTGGCGAGATAGTATGAGAAATGACAATCCTTGGAGAGGTTTTAATTTACTTGGCATATATTCTATATAGGTGTTTCCTCTTAAAGGGGAACTCTTAAAACCTCAAGAGGAAATGGAAAGGCATATAACAGATTTAATCAAACAGGTATGACCATAAATCTTGAACTTGTGCAATTCGTTTTGTTTATTCCATCTACCTTGTTCTTCTTTGTCACAAATCCTGACATTGTGTGGATTTTCCCAGAGCCTAGAAGATGTAACTGGAGGAGAATTTAAAATGTTTATGGATTTCCTGACAAGTTTGAGTATATTTGGAGGAAAAACTCCTCAAGAAAGAATGCAAGAACTTGTGGAAATTATTGAAGGACAGGCGGATTTGAATGCACAATTTGATGTGAGTTTGCTGGAGTTACATCAAACAATTGATTGTGTTACATATTTAGATTTCTTTTGTAATCCCTAGGGTCAGTATAATGGTTGGGATTATAAGGTTCTGAAAGCCAAATTATTCATCCTTGTGCTGTGGTCTGACTCCTGATTGAAAAAATTGTTTTCGCAGGTTTCAGATACTGACCATATCGACAGATTCATATCATGTCTGCAGTTGGCTCTTCCTTTTTTTGCGGTATGAACTCGAAAGTGGTGCTACTAGTAGCTGGATAGAGTTTATACCATGAATGTTCTGGTTATATTTCTAACTTCGTCCTCTTTTGATCAGAGAGGTGCTCCAAGCAGCAGGTTTCTCAACTATTTGAACAAACATATCATGCCTGTTTTTGACAAGGTATCTTGGAATTCATTTCCCAGTTATTTAGTATTTGTCTTTTACGTAATTGTATCAGCACATGATCCCTGTGTGCTCTTTTAAGCATTTGCTATCTACTCTCTTACCACATAATCAAGAATAGTTTAGGACACTAAGGGCATGAAGTAAAATCCTAATTCCTTGGAACTTTTATTTCATTCACATGTGTAGGTATTTCTAATTGTTTCTCATTTCAGTTGCTGTCTTCCATGTAAATAGCTTTATCTTTCCAAAAGAGGAGCTTTCTTGGCGACCATAACATAATACCATTTTTTTTTCTTAACTAGCTCCCAGAAGAGAGGAAACTTGATTTGCTTAAAGCTCTTTGCTGATATATCACCGTATACAACAGCTCAGGAGGCAAGGCAGATGCTTCCTTCAATCGTTCAGCTTTTAAAGGTGCCTCTTTTAAGTGCAAGTATATCATGATTCCTTTAGTATAGTTTGTGGCCATTCGTACTTGTTTTCATAATTATTCTATTGTAGGATATTGTACTGCAGCCTCGCATTTTTGAATGTAAACAAAAGAAACGGAAATTCTGTAGTCCACTTATGCAGAATATTATATTCTTTTTTGTTAGGTATACATGCCTGCCAGAAAGACTGGAGAGGAAATGAACTTCACATACGTGGAGTGCTTGTTGTATGCGTTTCATCACCTCGCCCACAAGGTTGCCAATGATCTTATTTGTAATTTTACCTGATCTCTATTTTTAGTTCTCTGTTTAACTTATTTGATTACGTTGAACATATATAGGTCCCAAATGCTACAAACAGCTTATGCGGGTACAAGATAGTGACGGGCCAGCCATCAGACAGACTGGGGGAGGATTTTTCAGAGTTGAACAAGGACTTCACTGAGAGGTAGTGTTTGGTTAGTAGACCTTATATAGTTGGTAGAAATCGTTGTGTTAGCTACACCAAGTATATGAAAGTATAGAAGCTGTGGGACTGACTGTTTAGAGAAAACAAAAACTTTAGTAATCTAGAACAAGAAGTAGAAATTTCTCGTTAAAGTTTTTTTTTTTTTGTTTGCCAACTTTTGATGCAGATTGAACGTTGTTGAGGATCTCACCAAAGCAACAATGAAGAAATTAACTCAGGGAATGAATGAGCACAACAAAGCCATGTCAGCTGCTAAAACAGATGAAGAGAAGGCAAGCGTTGTAAGTATATTAGCCTGGAACTCTCTTCCTTTTTCCCAATACTACTGGCTTTCAGGACTAAAACACTAGTCTGGTATTGATTATTTTCAGAAAACAAAGAAGCAGAATACTACAACTGGACTTAGGACCTGTAATAACATATTAGCGATGACAAAGGTGAATATCCCAAGATCGCCTTTTCAATCTTTTCATTCCTTATGGTGGAAGCCTATAAGTTTTGATGATATATATTGAACTTGGGGAAATGTTTGATATGCAACAGCCATTGCATGCAAAAGTGCCTGCTTTTATTGGTGATACTAATATCAACCTTTCTTGGAAAGAAGCCACAAAGCCCTTGGCAGCATCAACAACAACAATCGGGTTTGTTGCAGTCAACTTAGTCCGCAATCTTTCTGTTATCTTAAATCACTTTGTAATTTTCTTACCTTTGCGATAAACTACAGAGGAAAGCGGCCTGCTAATAGCAACAATGGAAGTGGTAACAATGTTGCAGCAAAGAAGGGACGCGGTTCAGGTGGTATGCAAAGCCAGCTTGTGAACAAAGCCTTTGAAGGAATATCCTCGCATGGTGGTGGTAGAGGCGGAAACCGAAGTTGGGGAAGACGTGGAGGTGGTAGGAGAAGAGGACAAGGAAGAGGCCGTTGGTAATTTCATAGGCTTTTCCATGAGAGGATTCCAGTAGCTGTTTCTGTTTGTTTTTCATCCCTTCTATTTGTACTGGTAGAGTTTTGGGAAACTTCTCACATCAGAATAGATCATGTTAGTGTTTTCTTCTATCCCCGATCTGATGGATGGAGAAATTTGAATTAGTATCTCATTTATTTTACTTTTTTCGGTAAGTGAACCAAATTCGAGCACTATCTTAATCATATGATACTTTTAGTCCTCAGCTAAAGATGAGAGATTCATTGCATGTCTCCTTCATCCCATGACTACTTCCATGGCATTTATGGAGTCAGCAATGGCTCATGTTCGAGGTCTTCTTCTTTTGAGTGTCATTTGATCCAAAGTAAGCAGATTGACTTCTTGTCCAAATAAATGGCCAATGCGTTTGGAAACACACAGATTACAAAAGAACACTTTTTAAAAACGTACCATTCATCATCGTATTAGTAACTAATAGAACGCTTGACCAAAAGCAAGTCACTAGAAAGCTATGTTATATTATAAAATGACTCACCAACCGCAATAATGTGGTTGACGTCGTGAACATGATCCAATTAGTCTTCATCGTACACCATTTAACCTTAAAGAGTTTCTTTATCATCTTGTCTGATACGTGGGTTTCATCACTTTATAAGTGTGCTTATATAGACATATAGAGGAAGATTATCCAACCCAAATCCCATTGAATCTCCGAGTTTGCTTTTACGGCAGGTCTCAGTCTTACTCTCTTCGTATACTGTCTTTCTCTATCTCTGATCATCTCTGGTGTGAGCTCTCGTGTCCTGATTCCTGTCCTTCTGAATAACTCGACCTTGATCTCTGATGGCATCCATGACGCCTCTGATAACAAGTTTCTCAATCTCAATGCTCCAAATAATTTCTCCAAGGCAGCTTGCCTTCATGTCTACGGGTTTCTTCCATGTGCAGACAATACTGGAGGTTATGCCTTTCAAGTTTTCTCCTTTGGGTGTCTCTTGATAATCGGTGACTATTTCTTGTAGATCAAAACTCTTTCTAACTTTCGAGGTTCGCTATCTATGGCGGTATCATC
>JAKUCM010002193.1:0-24366 GCA_023374145.1 Lepidium sativum
CAAGATAGTGCGCAATGAGTAGCTTTTTAATTATTAATATTACCTTTTTTATTCTCTGCCAATTTGTTCTTATTTTCAAATACTATTGTATTTATCTCTATTGCTGACGACATAAAAGTATATACTTTATCTATTTTTATTTATTTGATGTTTAAAGAAAAAATTGTTTCATTTTAGTTAAATTTTAAAATTTTTGTGCAAATTTAATATATTTTTAATATTATTTATTATTTAAAGTTTACATATTAATTATTGGTCAGTTTTTCTTTTTTGTCAATTACAGATTAATTGAACCACAACTGGCCAGCCCAGTAGTCAAATTCCTACATAATGTAGTACAAATGAGCTGCCTTAAGTGAACTTACCGCCGGCCATTAGTATGTACAAAAAATTTAAAATATTAACTATATAAAAATAGATGGAGTATTTACAATTTGAGCTTAAAGTAAGGATGTAGTTATTACAAAAATTAATACATTTATAATTGAAACTCTAAACTTTATCATATATAGTAACATAATTATTTAAATTAAATTACAATAAATGACATTAATTTAATCAACTGACCATAATATTTTTTGTTAAATCTTAACATGTTATAAATCTAAAATCAAAGACCATGGCTAAAAAAAAGAGAAGACAACAGTATTTATTATATTAGTGAAATTGTTGATTTACAATAACTAATAAACTCTATTGCGTTTAATTTCAAACTAATGTTAAGATAAAATTGCAGAGAAAAAAAAAAGCTAATTCTTGTTTATATATGTAAGACAAAATGATATATTTAAGAAGTCTAAATTATACTCTGTGAAAAGTGGGAACTTCAAAGAAAAAATCCTTACAAAAATAATAATAACGAAAGGGGAAATGCTAGCATTCCAGTTACTTATTAGCTTTTAACAAATAGTAAATGCCACGTGTCATACTGTCGGTGGAGGGTCCGGGTCCATACAAGATATTTAAAATTGTTTTATTCAGTATGTTAAATCTATATATGGAATCAAATTGATACGAGAAAAAGGATTTTTAAGTCACATGTATTGAAAATAATAGCTTAAATATTTCAATAATTCGTAGTCATATTTTATGATTCTCAATAAAGCCTTGTTCGTTGTTGTATCGCTGCCGACCACGACCAGCGACCGTGACTAAAATATGTTTGTTTCATGATCGTTGGTTCAGCGATCGGTTGCAGCGAACGATTATAATTTTCGATCGTTGTTTTATTTAATAATTTGTAACGACTAAAATTTAAAATTACTAATTTATTCTCAGAGACTCGTCGCAGCATTGTCAAATGAACAAAGAATTATTTTTTTGGTCACAGTTGCTGGTCATTGGTGGCGATCGCCAACAAATAACACCTAAGTAAAATATCGCAATTAAACACACCAACATGCACTACGCATTAATTCAATTTTGTTTTGTAAGTATATGTGGTAACAATAATATATTCTATATTTATTGAACCCAAATTTAACGGAAAGAAACAACGAAAGTTTTATTAATAATAATAAAAAGAATAAAAAATGAATAAAACAATATCTCACAGCTGTAAGATTGCTTTGTTGTACTTTAGACAACCAAACAAAAAAAGAGAGTCTAAACTGGTCCGAATTAAGGAAGGAACTCTCTCTACACTTCAGACTTCGGGCAGTTTTTGATAATTTTTTTACGGGCAACGGTCAGGTTTAGGTCCTTTGCCTTTCGACAGCTCATCGCCAGTTTTGACTCCACGAGTTCAGTTTAAGACTTCTGTATTGTACGTAGCCTGATCAAATTCCGACCAAAGTAGATTCTTATTTTTTCCGACAACTAAACTAGTTTGATCGATAACTGAAGTAGTAGATTCTGTTGTTAAACCCGAAACAGATTATAATCTAGCGTTTTTTTTGACAATAGCAAATCATATTAGGCCACAACTGACCGGTCCAATAGCCAAATTCCTACGCGGAAGAACTCGATCTCTGGTTGTGCAAATGAGTTGCCTTATGTGGACTTACCGCCTGCCACTAGACTAAGAGCCATTTGCATAATCTAACGTTTAGAACATTTAGTTAAGTTTAGAGCGATTTAATTAATTGTACAACTGATAACCTAAAAAATATTATAATTTCTTTTGTCGATTACAAGAAACCTTGATGATCATGAAATTCGGCAAAATATGTACTATGATTTCTAAAAATCAGATTTTAAAATTTAGAACCCGGAGAAGGAAACTATTACATTAAAAAGCTCAAATAAATATGATAAAGCTAAAACTCAACATTTTAAAAATATAATATACAAAAAAGTATGTAAAAAAGATCAACTTGAAAATAGGAACTGATAATTTTAGTAAAGTGTTGATCTTGTTACTCAACGTAAAAATAACTATTAAACTAACCCCAATTGTTATCAAACATCAATAATTTTTTTAATTAACAATTAGATCTATAGTTTAAATGTTTAAAATAAAATATAGTAGAATTTAAACTCATCATATGTTGCTAAGCTAAATAGGAACTAACCAACTCGAATATATAACTTTTTAGTAATATATATATATTTTTCTATTTAATCAAAACTTACAAACTAATTATATTAATCAAATATGAAAACTACACTATAACTAATAAATATATGTTAAACACAAATACTCTAGTGGTATTATACTTTACAAATCTTTAATGTATTAAGGATCAAATCTTTAAAGATCAAGTCTAAGGATCAAAACTTAAAAGTCATTACGTTAATTAGCAAAAAAAGAAGTTAACAAATATATAATAATCAGATAACTACATACTTATGTATGTCTGTTTATAAAGTTATTGTGACACTTAAAATATAACAGGTACAGACGCCATCTACGTAGATTTATAGAATATTGGTTCAAAGGTTATAATCAGAAGTTAATTTTACAATATTTTATAAAATAGAATGAATAGTAAAACAAATTGTAATACTTACAAATAATTTATTAATTGGGAAGTTGAATCTGTCTTTTTTATATAAGATAAATTTACAAGACGGTAGATAAGATATTAAATAATATTTGAAAGAACACATGCTAAAGATTAGTCTTAATATGCCATTAGTTTTGCAACGTGAGAATAATTGGGAGGAAAATGGAATCTTTAATATTTAATATTAAAGATTCAAAAGATAAAGTTGCGTAACATAAAAATAAGGCTGTTTTTTTTTTATTCCAAGCTCATTCTAATGGGAAATCAAATAGTTCAAGTTATGTATAAATATATTCATATATAATAATTTGTTTTAAAAAGTGAAAACAAAGTGGCTGTAGTTTAGTGGTGAGAATTCCACGTTGTGGCCGTGGAGACCTGGGCTCGAATCCCAGCAGCCACATTTTTTTCAGGAATCATTTATTCATAAATGGGCTTTCGTGGGCTTTTCAGTCTTTTATTCATAAATGGGCTTTCTTGAGTCCAAGGCACTTGTTGGCAAAGAAACCCTAAAGAGTCATTTCTTGTTAATCAGAAACCCTAAAGTCTGCTACTGCGATTCCGGTAAATATCGGACTTTTCTTCCCTGAGAACATAGGTTTCGGATCCCTCTTAACAAATTCATCTTTCTTTATTCAAATCTTCTAGTTTGTTTAACGAAATCAGACTCACTGGAAGATCTTTTGTGATTTTAGGGTTTCTTTCTTGGCGATTACGCTTGGTGTTCCGATTTGGAATCTTAAGCTATGTGTAAGAACGATGATATGCCCTTAGCTCCTCCTGGCACCGGTGGTTCCATGATTCTGCCACCGTCTGTTAAGGCAAAGGAAAAACTTGTGGAGAAAGTGGATGCAGTTGAATTCGAAACGGTATGGAGACAAGAGAAAGTTCGAATTCGTGGAAACTCAGAAGGAAGATATGCCTCCTGAGCATGTGAGGAAGATCATCAAAGATCATGGTGATATGTCATCGAAGAAGTTTCGTCATGATAAACGTGTATACCTTGAGGCTCTTAAATTCGTTCCTCACGCAATTTTCAAGCTCTTGGAGAATATGCCTATGCCTTGGGAGCAAGTACGAGATGTTAAGGTGCTGTATCACATCACTGGAGCTATTACATTTGTGAACAAGATCTCATTAGTTGTGGAACCAATTTACATGGCTCAATGGGGTACTATGTGGATTATGATGTGAAGGGATAAGAGGGATCGTTGAGGTTTCCACCGTTTGATGATGAGGAGCCTCCACTGGATTATGCAGATAACTTTTCGGATGTAGATCCTCTAGAGCCTATTCAGCTAGAGCTTGATGAGAAAGAAGATTCTGCTGTTTACACTTGGTTTTATGATCACAAGCCATTAGTTAAAACAAAATTGATCAATGGTCCTAGTTACAGGAAGTGGAATCTCTCACTTCCAATCATGGCAACACTTCACAGGCTTGCAGGCCAGTTACTGTCAGATTTGAGTGAACGTAACTACTTCTACTTGTTTGACAAGCCATCTTTCTTCACAGCAAAGGCTCTGAACATGTGCTTACCAGGTGGACCCAAGTTTGAACCTTTGTACCGTGAACTACTGTTCACTGGTTGGAATCAAGGAAGTTTCTGCACTTCCATTCCCTCAATTGTCATACAAACATGACTCAAAGTTGCTTATTCTTGCTCTTGAGAGACTGAGGTTGAAGCAACAACAACGAGAAGAGCTTGGCTTGATTGAACAAGCTTATGAAAATCCTCATGAAGCTTTATCACGAATGAAACGTCATCTACTCACTTAGCCTAGCTTCAAAGAGGTTGGCATAGAGTATATGGATCTATATAGCTACTTGATTCCAGTTAAAGTAATAGATCCTTTAGAAAAGATTACTGATGCCTATCTTGATCAATACTTGTGGTACGATCAGCCGCCACTTGTTTTCAAACTGGGTTAAGCCAGCAGACTCGGAGCCGGCTCCACTTCTGGTTTATAAGTGGTGTCAAGGTATCAACAATTCGCAAGGCATATGGGACACAGGTGATGGACAGTGTCTGGTGATGCTCCAAACTAAGTTTGAAAAGTTTTATAAAAAGATCGATTTGACATTGTTGGACAGGCTTCTTCGCTTGGTGACTGACCACAATATTGCGGACTATGTGTCTGCAAAGAATAATTTAATCTTGTGTTACAAGAATATGAGTCATACTATGTCTCATTAGAGGACTTCAGTTTGCATCGTTTGTTGTTCAGTTCTATGGACTATTGCTTAATCTTTTGCTTCTTGGTCTGACTCGAGCAAGTGAAATCGCTGGACCACCGCAGATGCATAATGATTTTATGACATTTTGTGATACAAAAGTGGAGACTCGCCATCCCATAAGACAGTATCCTCGGTACATAGACAAAGTTCATATAATGTTCAAATTCACACATGAAGAGGCTCGGGATCATATTCAGCGTTATCTAACGGAGCATCCTGATCCTAACAATGAAAATATGGTGGGATACAATAATAAGAAGTGTTGGCCAAGAGATGCAAGGATGAGGTTGATGAAACATGATTTAATCTCGGTAAAAGTGTTTTCTGGGACATGAAGAATCGTCTTCCTCGGAGCATCACAACTTTGGAGTGGGAGAATGGCTTTGTCTCTGTCTATAGCAAGGATAATCCTAATCTTCTCTTTAGCATATGTGGATTTGAAGTTCGTATACTTCCAAAAATCAGGAGGAACCAAGAAGTTTTCAGCAACATAAAAGATGGTGCCTGGAATCTGCAGAATGAACATACAAAGGAGAGAACTGCAGTTGCTTTTCTGAGGGTTGATGATGAACATATGAAAGTGTTTGAGAATCGTGTGAGGCAGATTCTATGTCGTCAGGATCAATCACCTTTACCAAGGTCATCAACAAATGGAATACAACTCTAATTGGTCTCATGACTTACTTCCGTGAAGCCACTGTGCACACTCAAGAGCTTCTGGATCTAGTGGTTAAGTGTGAGGACAAAATCCAAACACGAGTCAAGATTGGTCTGAACTCAAAGATGCCTAACGATTTCCTCCTGTTATCTTCTACACTCCAAAGGAACTAGGTGGAATAGGAATGTTGTCAATGGGTCGTATTTTGATCCCTCAAAGTGATCTTCGTTGCAGCATGCAAACAAATGTTGGTGTAACCCACTTTAGAAGTGGAATGAGCGAAAACGAAGATCAGCTTATACCAAATCTGTATCGTTACATACAGCCATGGGAAAGTGAGTTTATTGATTCACATCGAGTGTGGGCATAATATGCTTTAAAGAGGCAAGAAGCACATGTTCAAAAATAGGCGTCTTACATTGGAAGATCTAGAAGACTCGTGGGATAGAGGAATTCCTCGTATAAATACATTGTTTCAAAAGGATAGACACACATTAACTTATGATAAAGGTTGGTGAGTTCGTACTGAGTTCAAGCAGTACCAAGTCCTTAAACAAAATCCTTTCTGGTGGACTCACCAGAGACATGATGGGAAGTTGTGGAACTTGAACAATTACAGAAATGATGTCATTCAAGCTCTCAGATGTGTTGAAGGTATCCTAGAGCACACGTTATTCAAGGGGACATATTTCCCAACATGGGAAGATCTTTTCTGGGACAAAGCTGTTTACATTTTCAATCCAAGAACTGGATAGCTATTCCAGAAGATTATTCATACAAGTGTTTGGGTTGGTCAGAGACGTTTAGGCCAGTTAGCTTAATGGAAAGCTGCTGAAGAGGTTGCTGCACTTGTGGGGTCTATACCAGTTGAAGAACAGCCAAACAAGTTATTTTCACTCGGAAAGGAATGTTAGAGCCCCTTGGAGCTCACTTTATGGATTTCCCCAACACTGTTGTAAAGAGAAGTGAGTTGCAGCTTCCTCTCCAGGATTGCTTAAAGATAGAGAAATTTGGTGACCTGATTTTGAAGGCTACAGAGCCACAGATGGTCTTGGTTAACATCTATGATGATTCGATGAAGAGTATTTCTTCGTATACTGCTTTCAACAGACTTATCTTGATCCTTCGTGCACTTCATGTGAATAATGAGAAGGCTAAGATGTTGTCGAAGCCTGACAAGTTTGTTATCACTGAACCGCATCACATATGGCCCTCTTTCACTGATGATCAATGGATGAAGGTGGAGGTAGCACTCAGAGATCTTTGGATCAATGGTATTAGTCCTCCAGATAATCCCCAAGTGAAGGAGATCCGCTGTGTTGTGATGGTTCTGTTAAGAGAAAAAGAGGATTGAAGATGAACTCTGTAAATCTGTTTCTTTGTAAACGATGAACCTTTCTTTCTTATTCACAAAACCTCCGCGTCTTTACAATAATATTTCCACAATGTATTTATAATTACAATTTATTCAAAACCCTCTAATAAAAACAGAGGCTTCTAGCTTGTCTCTACTTCTGTTACTCGAGCACAATCTCTCCCATGAGCTTGATCTGTCGGCGTGCTGGGTTGATCCACGTCTCCTTGTGGTCTGGGTGGCCTCCTTCTTCTCGTATATACCGACCAGGGCATATCAATTACCCGCCCCTTACAAGCTTGAAAGAAGGGAACAAGTTAACAAACTCCCTGATAAGCAGCCAGCTACTTTCATGTGTGGGTAAGTCTGTCCATTCAACCAAAACCTCCAGCTTACCCTCATCATTATACCTGGTATCCAAGATGTTACGAGGGGTTGGAGATAAGTCAGCGGCATCATTGAGCTCGACAGGTAAAGGGTGGACCTCTCGGTGGACACCTAGTGCTGGTTTGAGTAGTGAAATATGAAAAACTGGGTGTATCTTGGAATGGGGAGGAAGAGACAACTGGTATGCTACTCGTCCAATACGTTCCAGGATTTCAAATGGACCAAAGAACCGAGCTGGAAGTTTGTGACAAATCCTCTTAAGCACCGATTGTTGCCTGTATGGCCTGAGTTTAAGGAAAACTTTATCGCCCACCTGAAGTTCCAGAGCACGCCTATGTTTATTTGCTGCGGTTTGCATGACCTCCTGTGCATGTAACAGGTGATACTTTACATCCTGGAGCATTAAGTCACGTTCTTTAAGTGAACTTTCAAGTTGAAAGTTCCTTGTCGACCCATGTTCATATGGAAGGATTGATGGAGCTTCTCTGCCATAAACCACTTTGAAAGGAGTTGCTTTAAGTGAAGAGTGATACGAAGAATTGTACCAGAATTCTGCCCAGTGAAGATGTTGATACCAACGTTTCGGATTGGATGATGTGAAACAGCGAAGATATGTCTCCAATGTGCGGTTGACCACCTCGGATTCAGGGTGATATGCTGTTGTGAAACGCAGTTTAGTATGCGACACTCTGTGACACTCTTTCCAGAAAGAACTCTGGAATGTTTTGTCTCTGTCAGAGACAATTGATGCCGGAACTCCATGAAGTCTGATAATTTCCTTAGTGAAACGAGCAGCCACCTCTGCTGCTGTATAGGGGTGTCGCAGAGCCATGAAATGGGCGTATTTACTCAAGCGGTCCACTACCACTAATATGACATTCATCCCCCCCGAGAGTGGTAACCCCTCAATGAAGTCCATGGTGATGTCTGACCAAATGCGATCAAGGATAAGCAGTGGCTGTAACAATCCTGCGGGGCTCAGCGTGCTATATTTATGAGTCTGACAGATGTGGCACTCACTCACGTAACGTTCCACCTGCGCCTTAATTCCTCTCCAGTGAAATTGTAGCTGGATCCTCTTTAAGGTCTTCATAGCTCCGGCATGACCGCCCTGAAATGAGTCATGGTATTCATGTAATAAGAGAGGAATAAACACTGATGTACTAGGAAGTAAAATACGTTTATGGTAAAAGAGGTGTCCCTGTTGCAGTGAATACAGATGGGTGGATAGCTGACCCGAATGTAGCTGCTGCTTAAGAGTTTGGATCTCAGAACTATCATCAAGTTCCTGATACAGCTTCTGGAGATCAAGTGCGCGTGGAATGGTGAGGGCCTGTAAAGTAACCACGTCCAGAATGTCTGCAGGTGCCATGCTACGAGATAGGCCATCCGTAGCCTTGTTCTCAATCCCGGGTTTATACTCAATCGTAAAGTCGTACACCAACAGCTTGGTCAACCATAATTGATAGTCCATGGAGACTTCCCTCTGATCCAGAAGAAACTTGAGACTTTTCTGGTCGGTATGTACAACAAATCTTCTCCCGAACAAATAGTGCTTCCACTTGAGCACTGCCGGTACAATGGCCATTAATTCTCGTTCGTAAATTGGCTTACGCTGCTCTCTCTTTGTAAATGCGTGGCTGAAGTATGCAATTGGGTTGTTGCCCTGCATGAGTACTGCCCCCACCCCGCAGCCAGAAGCATCAGCTTCCACTATGAACTGTTTTGTAAAATCAGGGAGTGACAAAACTGGTGCTTGAAGCATGGCCTTCTTGAGTGAATCAAAAGCTTGCTGAGCTTGCGGAGACCATTTGAACATGTCTTTGCGCAGTAGAGATGTCAAGGGTTGTGCTATGCTGTCGTAGTGGCGAATAAAATGTCTATAGTAGCCAGTGAGGCCCAAGAAATCCCGCAATGCCTTCAGTGTACGAGGTGTTGGCCAATTCACCATTGCTGCGTTTTTGCTTGGGTCAGTGGAGACGCCATCAGCTGAGATTATGTGCCCCAAGTATTCAATCCTATCCTGCAAAAAAATACACTTCTTCTGGTTTGCGAAAAGCTGCTGCTCATGCAGCACCTGAAAGACTTGAGTAAGGTGGTTAACATGTTCCGATAATGATAAGCTGTATACTAAAATATCATCAAAGAAAATGAGTGTAAATTTTCGAAGAAAAGGACGAAAGATTTCATTTATGAGACGTTGGAAAGTGGCAGGTGCGTTTGTTAACCCAAAAGGCATTACTAAAAATTCATAATGGCCATCAAACGTCCTAAAGACAGTCTTATCTATATCCGCAGTGTGCATTCTAATTTGATGATAACTAGAGCGCAAGTCCAGTTTTGAGAAAACACAAGCATTTTTTAACTCATCTAATAACTGATCAATCGCAGGTATATGATACTTATCTGGCACCATGGCTTTGTTAAGTGCACGATAGTCTACACACAATCGCCACCCCTTGTCTTTTTTGGGAACTAAAAGTACGGGACTGGAAAAAGGACTACGACTTGGACGAATCATGCCTTTGGTCAGCAGCTCCTGTACTTGACGCCCCATTTCTTCCTTTTGAGAATGAGGGTATCGGTAAGGTCGAATAGAGACAGCTGTTGTACCTGGTTTCAAACAGATAGAGTGTTCATGACTCCTAAGTGGTGGTAATGACGACGGGTCAGTGAACAAAATAGAATAAGATGATAATAACTGTTGGATTAATAATGGGGAATAAGAGGATACATGTTTCACAATCGTGGCTAAGGATACATGTTTACCACTACAGAAGCTGGTTGAGGAGTTGTTGCGTACATGAGTTAACAGATGTACCCTGTCATGTAGCTGCGGATCACCGAGTAACGTCACTTGCTTACCTTTGTACTTAAAAGAGATCCACTGCTCATCAAAATAACATTCGCACCTTCCCAAGGTGCGCAACCATTGCATACCTAGTATAAAGTCAACAGCTCCTAATTCTAATGATATGAAATCAGATTCAAACTCAGTGTCAGCAATTTGAAAGTGTAATTCCCGACAGACACCATTGCATTGAACTTTTAAACCTGTCCCTAACGAAACTTCACTGCCCGAAAGTGAGATACATTTGAGTTTTAATTTGGAAACCATAGCAGGAGACACAAAGTTGTGACTTGCACCACTATCAAGTAAAAGACTGACAACCGTTTTACCTACTTTACCTCGCACTCTCATAGTTTTTGGATTATCAGCCCCTAAAAATGAACTGAGAGATAACTTGCATAGTTGAGGTTGGAAAACGATATCCTCTTCGGCACTCTCCTCCTCTAGGCTTTCAGCTAACAATATCTCACAGTCATGAGATAATAACATCACCTGTAATTCACTCCTCGGACATTTGTGACCTGGTGACCAAGAAGCATCACAACGAAAACAAAGTTTATTTTTACGTTTTTCATCATATTCTTCCTGTGACAAATTCCTACGCCCTCTATTACGGCTTTGATATGGCGTCGAGTTACGTGAATGACTCCTAGTAGTTGATAATGCAGAACTGAGTAGCTTCGAATGTGCATTTTGTGTGTCAGATGTACTAGAACGAAATGAACTAGCATTTGAGACCCGAAGTGGCTGATTGCTCCCAGATTTAGCTAATGCCTCACTAATGATCTTAGCCATTACATCAGGCGCCATATCCAGCACCACGTTGATCATTTCTGGTAAGGTTGCTGGTTTAAGTAAGCGCAATAATGTTTGAAGCTCCGGTTTCAAACCCTTCTTGAAAATCGCCACTTGATGTTGTTATGTCAGATCGGACATTGGAGCAGACAATCGCTGGAATTCTTCGACGTATTCTTCAATTGACTCATGCTGCACTAAGTTGTGTAACCTATCAACCGGGAGTATGTTACTGGTTCGACCAAATCGAAGAAGAAACTTTGCTCGAAAATCCTCCCAATCGTGAAAAGGAGCTCGGCTAATTTCCCAATCATACCAACTAAGAATCCGCCCTGTTAATCCTAACGGTACGAGCCTAAATTTCTCTGAATCCGAGTACTGACCCAGAAGGAAAAACCGTTCTAAGAGGCTCAACCACGTGTGCGGATCTGCTCCATCAAAGATCGGAAGATCTATTTTCTTTAAGCAGGTTTCGCGGTTGCTAAGAGAAAGCGCTAAAGATGCCGAACTCATATCAAGACAATCTTGGGTCTGGTGAGATTGCTGAATTGGAGAAGGAGCTAAACCGTGTTCTTGCTGCGGAAGTGAAGCTTTGAATCCACTGAAATTCGGCGAAGAAGTGTTGGACGAATTCTGGACTGGAGGATAAGAAGTGAGCAACTTCAATATCGTATCAACGCGATTGCTCAGCGACACATGACGTTCCTCCGCCACTCTGTTCGAATCTTGCAATCCCAACGCCACATTACCGAGTCGTTCTTCTAGCTGCTCCAGTCGAGAGTTCTGTAACTCAAATCGGGAGTTAATTTCAGTGCTTGCTAACATTTCCGGCGGTCTTGTCATCGGAGGTCCGAAGTCAGCGAATCACCGCACCAATTGTTAAGAGAAAAAGAGGATTGAGGATGAACTCTGTAAATCTGTTTCTTTGTAAACGATGAACCTTTCTTTCTTATTCACAAAACCTCCGCGTCTTTACAATAATATTTCCACAATGTATTTATAATTACAATTTATTCAAAACCCTCTAATAAAAACAGAGGCTTCTAGCTTGTCTCTACTTCTGTTACTCGAGCACAATCTCTCCCATGAGCTTGATCTGTCGGCGTGCTGGGTTGATCCACGTCTCCCTGTGGTTCGGGTGGCCTCCTTCTCGTATATACCGACCAGGGCATATCAGGTTCCAATATGGAACTCACCAGCAAGTTAACCTGCCATCATCTCTTCCAGAGCATGAGTTTCTGAATGATCTTGAGCCCTTGGGATATTTACACACACAGCGAAACGAGTTTCCTCAACTGTCACCACACACAAAATGTTACCTCTCATTCTCGTATTCTGGAGGACAACAAGCAATGGGACGGAGAAAAATGCAGCATCCTGACATGTAGTTTCACTCCAGGTTCTTGTTCTCTTGTTCTTTGACGTTGTATAAGTTGACTCAAACCGGATATGAATGGGGACGGCTTAACAAGGAAACATGAGGCAATCCTCATGGTTACCTTCCCACTCATTATGAAAAGGTTCAGATGTTGAGTGAGCGGTTTCTTGGGTTTTACATGGTTCCTGAAAAATGGAGCATTGAACTACAACTTCATGGGAGTGAAGCACCATGTTAGCATGAAATAGTGTCAAACTTGGATTCCCAAAGGAGTTCTATCACGAAGAGCATCGACCCACTCATTTCCTGGAATTCACCAACATGGAGGAGGATAACATCGCAGAGGAGATCGTGAAGACACCTTTGCTTGAATTATATCAGGAACTGGGTTTTGCTGTCTTATGTGTTTCTGAGATAAGATAGTTACTAATGTTTTGCCTTCAGAGTCAAAATTTTGATTTTGTTTATATAGACATGAAGTTCTATTACATAAAAAAGTACAAAATATGTTGACTTGTATTTGTAGAAAGTAAAACTACAAGAAAAGAGTAAAGAGTAGACATAAATAACTTGAGAATTGTAGTTTCTTCATTTTTTCCAGACACGAACTGTACCATCGACTGAAGAAGTCAACATACAGTCTTCTTTTGGATGGTAACTCACACTTGTCACCTACCAAATCAAAATCAAACGATCAACGAAATCTCAAAACAAGTACTACTCTGAAATTATTTAAGTGAATTAAGATTAAGAAGAAGAGCAATGATTCTTTACCACTAAAGCATGAGCTCGAAATTTGGAAATCACTTTTGCATCTACCAAATCCCAAAAGAAAACTAATCCATCCTCTGATCCTCCAATCACATGCTCATCTGAGTTAGAGAGGCAACAATCGGTTTTAAATGACTGTTCCCCACAAAAACAAAACAAAACCAGTCAATAATGTTATAACTAAGAACTGATTAAGCAGCTATGGATTATGGTAAGTAACTGACCTTAGAAATATGACCTTTATAGACTTGGAGTAGCTCTCCTGTGGTTCTGCAGTATTCATATATTCACAAGCATTAGACAATCTGCAGGAGAACTTAATAAAGTTATTGTTTTTTTGTTCTTTAATAAAACTTTAGTTTGATTTACCGGTCAAGTAGACGCAGTGTAGAATCCAAGCAACCAGCTAAAACACAGTTTCCGTCGTTTGATAATGATATACAGTTAACCGGTTGGCCTAAGTTATCTGACATCTCCCTGATTCCAGTTTAAAACCGAAGTTCCAATCAATTATTTTGAGTATCAGAAGAAAGAAATAATATCGAATTTTTACTTCTCGAAATGAACTTTTACATACCTACCAATACGCATGTCAAACGTTCGAACTGTTCCATCAACACTACCACCAATAATCTCAGTTTTTGTTAAAACAACAGACATGACTGTATCCAAAAATGTATCAATTATCTGAGAAGAAAAACAAACATCAATAAACAGAAAGGCCAATTTGATTAAGTTCTAAAGTATTTCCAGGATTTGAAACCGCAAAACACTAAAGGAGTGATGACCTGAACTGGCTCAACACTGTGAGATCTGCAGTCCCATACACGTAGTGATCGATCGAAACCAGCTGATACAACTACAGATGATGAATCATTGAACTTCACTGCATTGACCTAATAAGATCATTTTTTCATTATTTAAGAAGAAATGAATATCATACATATTCAAACTAGACCCTGTACGACACAAATTTTTAGTCTTTGAGGCATTTACCTCTCCGTCATGACCACGGAATTTACGGATTACCCTTCCGGTTGCAACATCCCAGTAATAAACTTGCCGATCACCACCACATGAACAAAATTTAGCATTGTCTCTGTCGAAAAATTTATTAAAACATGAAAAACAAACACACAGCCTTCAATTTACTTGACAGTAATGAAACAAAGACTCCTAAACATCTTGTGTCTAATTTGATAAGTTCTAGCTACAAACAGCAAAAAACTTCCACTTTCAACTACAAGCAACAATAATCATTAAAACACAAATAAACAAACACTATATATCATATTAGCTTCCACCACTGAAAACTTCAATCTACTCGACCTTAGTGAAACAAAAACTCATAAAGGTCCGTCATTTCCTGACTAATCAGCTTAAGCTGTAATGATGTTTCAATAATTTCGTTATAATGAACAAAACTAATCCAACACGCAAACAATGAATTTTAGCTGCAAACAACAACGCAGAATCCAACAAATTAGACCTATAATAACTTAAACTTGAAAAATTTGAATGAAATCACAAAAACTTGAAAAACTAGGAGAAGAGAAAGAGCTAATTTCATACGAAGTAACATGAACGTCACGGACTTCACGGCCATGAGATTTGTAGGTCTTGATTAAAATTCCACGGTGCGGATTCCAGAGACGAATAGTTCGATCCTTGCCGCAGGTAAGAGCATAGTTTCCATCACCATTAAACCTCGCCGCTAAAACCGCTCCTTCATGCCCTTTAAGCACATGTGCCTCCTTCGTCGGCAGCTCCGCCGTCGCACTCATCTACGATTTTCGCCTGAAATTCAACTGACATTAATCAAATAATGGGCTTTATCTAAAATAAGACTTACAAAATACTTTTCATTTTAATGGGCTTTCTTAAAGCCCAATATATTTAGCCCATTAATACGCCAAGAGTTTTTGCCGCTTCACTACTTGGATACTAGTTAGTAACTGATGTCCATAAAGACAATGATAAATGCTTTGTAATAGAAAGCAATTAATTAACCACGATCACTTAAACTTACAATAAACTTTTAATCTCCCTTAATTATCTTCCATTATATATTGTAATCTCTTCCTAATCCCAACATAATAACACAGAGCAATGGCTACTAAACCTCCTTCAAAGCTTTTTCTACTCTCGTGTCTAACAGTTTCATATTTGATGTTCACAGTCAGTATCATCACCGTCGCTAAAGCAAGAGATCTCCCTATGACATCAACGGTGGATACTGATAATTCCGGCACCGGAAACTTAATGGACTGTTGGAATGCAGCGTTGGAGCTTAAGTCATGCACAGACGAGATCGTTAAGTTCTTCCTTAGCCGTACCGGTACGACAGAACCGGTGGTTGCTTCTGGTGGAATTGACAAAGGTTGTTGTGAAGCAATTGGGTTGATTGAGAAAAATTGTTGGTCTGTTATGTTTACTTCTTTAGGACTTACAACTATGGAGGGAAGTAATCTGAGAGAGTATTGTGATATTCAGGCGGAGAAATCGGAGTTATCTCCGTCTCCGGCGCCGGAAAGTCTGGCTTTGTCTCCGGTTTAAGTATGTTTATTTAATAAAAACTACTCCTTTGACTAATTTCAACCGGTTTAACATAGAACCAATTACCAGACCGAAATGCCACCAAATAATCATCTAAACCGGAAACTTGAGCCTACCGTTAGTTTGTTTCCCGGGTTAATATTGAACTATATCTTCAATCTTGAATCTTAGACTCACTTGATGATGTCTTCCTCAAAGTTGTCAATATTCCTTCAACAATCTTACCATCGCCAAGAGTTTTTGCAGGCTTCTTCTGTTTCTTATGAAAGTCCCCTAGGATACAAATCAACTGGCTTGTTGTCTCGCTCTGCTTCTTCTTTTCGTTGCCACTGCTCTCTTTCGAACAAGCTTCTTCATTTGTGTCTAAGTCAAAATTCTCTTCCTCTAAATTCGTCTTCTGCTTCTTATCAAAGTCCCCTAAAATTTGAAGCAACTCGCTCTTTGCCTCATTATCTTTCTGCTTCTTCTTTTCGTCCTCGCTGCTCTGTTTCAAACAAGCTTCTTCATTTGTGTCTGAGTCAAAATCCTCTTCCTCTAATTTCTTCTGCTTCTTATCAAAGTCCCCTAAACTTTGAAGCAACTCGCTCTTTATCTCATTATCTTTCTGCTTCTTCTTTTTGTTGTCGCTGCGCAATTTCAAACAAGCTTCTTTATTTGTGTCTGACTCAACATTATCTTCCTCTAAATTCTCCTGCTTCTTATCAAAGTCCCCTAAAATTTCAAGCAACTCGCTCTTTTTCTCATTATCTTTCTGCGTCTTCTCCACGTCGTCCCTGTACTGTTTCAAACAAGCATCTTCATTTGTGATTGAGTCAGATGATTCATACTGGTGAATTTTTCCTGAAACTGGACCAAGTACATTTTCAAACGATGAGTCAGATTCATGCATTGAGGAAGGCACAATGTGTCCTGATTCAATCTTTACTTCAGGCATTGTTTGAATAAAAGACTGCAGTTTTGAATAACCGAGATTACATATATCTAAAGGGTACCCAATTCTTTCCCTAAAGTCTTTCCTGAATTTTCCCATGTTATAACCTCCAGGGTTTTCCTCTGTAATCTTCTTTATCAGCCTATGACAATCTGCAATTACCTCGCTCCTTGATCTTTCTATAGGTTTCAGAGCAATATTCTTGGACTTGTACTCACCACTTGCTTCGTCACTCTGCGATTTCACCGTGTTCACAAGTACCGGTTTCAGTTCTACCGAAGAGCAAGGGTTGGTATGACCAGAGCTTTTCTCAGTGAACTGAGCTATACTTAAAGGAAGAGCATCACACGAACTCTCTTTGGTCCATTTCTTCTCTGATATTAACAGAGATAATAAATCAAGCATTTTGGATAGCACTAGCGGTTTTGAAGATGAAAGGCCTTCTTCCTTAAGATTCTTAGCCATAGCTTCTCTGAAAACATAAGTAGCTTACCATTAATTGAATATTATATACTCGATAGCTAATGCAGAGACATTGATTAGGGTAAGAGAAGAATAAGAACCTTGATCTTGAGTAAGAAACAACAAAGCCTCTTGGAGATTTATTGAAAGATTTGAGATCATTCCAAAAAGATTTTTTTGAAAATTCGTCAACTAGTGGAGGTCCAGTTGCTCTTGCATTGCCAAGCTTTGTATTTCTTCCCCAAGAAAATTTGTATCTCTTCAGAAGTCGACTTAAAATCTCTGGACTCTTAGATTTCTCATTGCTTATTTGAGTGTTTGCTTTGACTTCCATAGCAGATTCATTAGAGGTGGAAGATGCAATTCGAGATTCCAAGTCCTTATCAGGTGAACCAAACCATTTTCTAGTTAGCTTCTTAAAAAGTCCGTCCTTTTCCTTGGAAGACGAAACATCATCCCCAGCAACTAAAGCTCGCTGAGTCTCTTTCACAAATTCGTCTCTTGACTTGACATCCATTTGATTAATTACTAGAACAGAGTTTTGAGAACTCACTTGTGACTGAGATTCCACTTTGACATCTTCATCATTCTGGTTCATCTTCTGACAAATCTTTTCCACACTAACAACTTTGGGATTCTCGCTACTTAGTTTCGGCAATGGGGCTTTGTTATCCATTCCCTGAGCAACACTATGAATCAAAAACACACCATCTCCGACTGGAACAACCTGTAAGATCTTCGGCATAGATAACAGAAAACTCGAAAAATTCTTATGTCCGTAAAAGTCTCTATCTAACCATACACTTCTCTTGATCAGCTGGTCACGGAGTTCTGTAATGGGTACTCCCTTAGGATAACACCTCATTATCAAACTAATCTGCTTAACAACTTCCTTTGAATCAGTGGTACAAGACTGTTGTTTGGTGGTGGCAAATGGATCAAGTAGAGGAGTTGTATAGTGACCATACCAAGAATTATAAGGACCATCAGGTGGCTGATTAAAGTGTTTACCTGTGGAACTTTTCCCTCTAACTAAAGCTTCCCAATCCCACATAATCGTAGCTGCACTACACAATACACTAGGCGTAGATTCTTCCTTGCCCGCAAGCAAAATGTTGTAATTCTTCATTCTCAATCTGTGTAACATGCTCGCGAAATCTCTATCACTAGAAATGAGAAATAGATGAGCAGGAGGGGGATTTTGTGAGACCCAATACATTAAATCTGTTATCAAAGATCTATCTGTACTGTTCTTCCCACCTGTGAAATCGACACATTAGATGAGCAAAAGGAAGCTTTCTTTCAGTCAGATCATGGAGTTAATGTATAAAAATTTGACCTTGAGGAACATGAGTGAGATTGATTCCTGTTTCGAAGAGAGCTTCTTGGTTTGTTCTAGAAAGCTGGACTAAGTCTCCAAAAGCAGTAATGGAGATAGGTCCTTTGATACCATTGATTCTAATGGCTGATGTAATGGTTTGAGCCAATTTGAAAACATTCTCACCCGCCGGTAAATGACAGTTCTCGAAATCCCACCACACTGAAACTCTAACATTCCGTGAATCCTCCTCATTCTGAATACGCCTCGAATTAAATTGATTATAGCTTGAGCTAGAAGTAGAGTAGCTTGCGAAGAGAACGGAGATTGCTGGACGCGGCGGAGATGGATTAATAACGGAGATCGAAGAAGAGACGGCGAAGCGGAGGAATAGGGAGTTGTAAGATCTGAACTGCATAATTTAGCTCAGGAAATGAGGAGAAGATTCGAAGGAGAGATTTCATGTGCGATTGTAATGGCGGAAATGAGGTTCAGTGAGGGTTTTACCGTTCTTATTAGAAGGTTAGAGAAGAAGAACAAAGAAAGCATGATTCTAACGAGCCCCGTGCTCACGTGCATATCACGTGATACATAAACCTCTATGTTTTAGGCCCATAACGCCGAACAAACAAGTTATTCCTTAGGCCCATTAATCTCCAACATTTTAAAGCCCAACTAAATTGCTCTTGTTATAAATATTTTTTGTCAAGTGAGCTTTTTTATCTATTTAATCTCCCTCTTGTGTATACAGTATCCATATCCGCTAGATATCTGTATTCGTATCTGTTTTTTTTTTTTCCAAAAACGAATATCCAGATAAACGGATAATGGATATGAATATTGATTTTACGGATCGGCGGATAACGGATATAAATAATGCAAAAATTAGAAACGGATATCCGTTTTTTTTACAAGAATATTTTTAATATATTTTTAATATATTTTCTTAAAAAATTTAATTTTTAAAAAATAAGGATATTCGCGATATCCGTTTTTCATATATATTTTTAGTCCGGATATCCGTCAAAACGGATCCAGATGCAGTTCGAAATTTGATGGATTGGACAGATACATATACAGATACATATATTCTGAAAAAGCCTGAATATTCGCTCCGTAACAATCAGGTAGAGAATTCGAACATTGATGCTAAAAATTTATATAAAGAGAATTTTATTAGTAATATTTAGGATATAAACCAATCACAGCAAAATTTTACACATAAATTGAAGTAAAATGTAAAGAAAAAAAGAGAAGATAGACTTCGACGGATTCTTCATGTTCTCATACTAACACCATCTCTGAAACAGTGCTAACTTAAATTTGAGAAATAATTGAAATCTTTTTGTGATATATCCATGAAGCACCTGTATTATGTGAGGCCACCAAAACTGCTAAAGTTCTAAAGACCACCTTCTTTCTCAGAATTTGCCTTTGTATAAGTTTAGATGCAACGTTTTAAATTCTTTTGGTATTTGTTGTGTCAAGTAACGATAACGATGCTATTTGTCTTGACCAAACCATGATTTGTTTTGCTTTTTCTTCATTCATCGTCTTTTTAGACGGTACATTCACTTTACATTCTGAGAAAGAAAGATCAAAGATGCGTATATTCCTTGAACTCATCTTCTCATAATCGCCATGTTTATTTAACTTTAATGTTAATTTAGTTAAAAGAATGTAATTATGGATAAGATTGGGAAGTGGGGAACAATGGCAAACCTAACAGGTTCACCAAAAAGATATATATTTAAGTATCAAAAAGTGATTTTAGACGAAAGAAAAAATGAAAGTCTATTACGCAAATGACTCTTAGTCTAGTGGCAGGCGGTAAGTTCATATAAGACAGCTCATTTGTACAACTAGGAATCGAGTCTCCCTGCCTATATTATGTAGGAATTTGGCTATTGGACCGGCCAATTGTGGCCCAGTATAATTTGCCGTTGACAAAAAAAAATGAAAGTCTATTACTAATCAAGAATTTTATGGCTTTCACCAAAAAAGAATTATATAGCACACACCCTTTTATATATGTATATATATATATCAATAATTAGATCAATAAGATTCAGTATATGACTCAAAATATTCAAATTCGAAATCTAATTAGGACTTTGCGACATTTTTAATCTAATTTTGGTAGGAAAAACTTTTAAAATTTACACTTGCATAAATCAACAATAAAAAGGTTATGATATTTTGTAGGGAATAATATAGGCTAGATACCAAAAGAATATCGAAACTTTATTTAAACGTATAAACAAATTTTATTAATAAGGAAAACAATGGTCTTATTTTTTTAAATAATATCGACACCTTGAACATTCCATTTATTCAATTAGGGTTATTCAACTTATAGGTTTGGCTCATCATTCATAACGAGTTTATTTCCATAGCCACTCTCCATACTTGCGAATGTATCAATTTCGAGGATTATTCTATTAATTAATGATGCATGAGACTTTTGTGATCAAGATATATACATCCAATCATTATTTTAAATTTTTGTGATAAAACATCCAATCATTATTGATTACTTTCAATAAATATAGTAATATACGCTTAATAAATAAAGATATATACTCCTTTACAAAAGAAGGAAAAAAAAGAAATAAAGAAAATCTATATAAAGATGTTGCAGGTTTTAGTGTTGGTTTCATGACGAACAAACATATTATACATTTAGACACGAGGTCAATAAACTGTGACTTTTTTTCAACACAAAATGTGAATATGAAAAGAAAAAAAAAAGGATAATTGATAGAAGTAAAACATTTATAAATTTTACTGATCGATAATAAAATAAATTAATTTAAATTAGCTTTTTGCATGGCCAAGTCGGGATTACGTGGACGTATGCATTTGTACAATCACAATCTACTTTTGGCTTCTATACGTTATAAACCACATGCCTTGTGGCCTATGGGTCACCAAACACTTATACCTCATTGGTCCCTTTATTTTATTTTTTGACTTTTTTTACAATAACTTTTATATGATTTTTATCTTTTTTATATATTAAGATATTATTCTCCGGCTTCTTTTATATTTTATTTGTAGGTATACGTGGTTAGATACTTAAATCTGATTGACACTTCAAATCTAGTTCAAGATGATTTGTTAGAGCATCCAGAATCTCTTAGGAGTTTTTTTTTTTTTTTTCAAATAATAAAATTGGAGTCAATCAGGATTCGCCACGTGGCAAACCTGTCTCTTGCGGGTTCCCTTTGACGAATCCGTCTTTTCACTATTCACTTTTTTTTAATTAAAATTTTTTTGGAATCTATACCAAGAATCCCCTTGAATCCTTGATGCAGATGGTCTTATATATTTTTTATTTTTCTGTCAGTACGTAATCATTACATTAATAAATTCAATCCGTAATTTAAATTTTTTAATTAGAATAAAGTGAGATTCGAATTCACCATTTAATATCTAATTAACTTATTGACAACCAAATTGGATCACTTATTTTGATGATTGCTACACCATATTAAGAAGCAACTTAATTTTTTTTAATGCAAGTCATGACTTAGTCTAGAAAAGCCAAATATTCATTAGGTACACGAAGCATCGTAAACCCTTTAATCAGGTGCATGAATTATATAGTTAACCAATCAAAATCACGTATCAATTTAGAAACATTTTTGACAAATCAAATTATGAACGTTACAAACTACAATACCTTCTCATTTTTCATGAACCGTCCACGACAAACCGTACACGCTAGTTATAGATTTTTGGACCGATCTAGTGACACATGTCTTAGTCTGAGAGTGTGAGTTTAACAAAAAAAATTTGAATAAGCTATTAATAAATCATGTTTACTATAGGTTTGCCAAAAAGTTTTACTACATTCGATTCTGTAAGTTTATTTTCTAATTAAAGAAACTGATTTCTCTAGATATCATCAAGAATCTTATTTATTATGCTGTTTTTTTTTCTGTTCATGATTGGAATTATATATATGCCTGTTTTTTTTGTACTCTCACTTTATCAATCTAGTGAAGTATGTTTATCCAAAAGAAAATTTAAAAATTATGAAATACATGTTATATGTTAAGTTTTTTTTTCATAATTATTTAGTGATCTGAATTCTTACTATCCGACTAGTACCGATTCCGTTAGTCAGTGGGACATGTAAATTATCCAATTTTTACTTAGTCAAAAAAGTGGTAATTAAAATTTACTAGGGTTTTAAATTTAGAAACTGCGTAAGCCTATGTACGCCTTGAGATCCAAGTCCGAATATTAAACTATCATTATCGTCTGGTTGATATATAATTATGTTAGAGTAATTTTATATTAGAGTAGTAATGGTTATTTTACAAATCTTCAAACATCAAAATTTGAATCCCGTATATAAAATATCAAGAGAAAGATTAAAAACTATTAGATTAGTTACCAGAAAAAAAAAAAAAATATATATATATATATATATTAATTGCCGAGTACAGGTGGCCCAGTAATATAGTCACTTTACAAATCTTTAATATACTAGAGATCGAACCTTTACCTGTAATTGTAGGAGCGGGATTTAAAATTCAATAGGATAGTTGACAATATATATATATATATATATATTAATTAGTGGGAAAAAGACATTTTTAACTTCAAACTATATCTACCGCAAACGAATTTTGTTACTTACTAAATGTACGTAGCTAGAAGTGTGACAGCTTTGGAAGGTCGGTTCCGATCTTCCTTAGCATTTGGACCACCTTGTTTAGCCTCATTACCAATATGAAGAGGAGACACTTTGAATTACTTCTCAATTATTTGTTTCTGCTTTAAGCTTGGTCCTTGTTTTAAGCCTCTTTTGTGTGTGATTAATTAGTAAATTCAAATAATAGTCACCAAAAAACAGATGGTTTAATTGATTTACACTTATTTTAGTTAGACATGAGGTAGTGAGTTCAAATCTCATCTTACTCTAATTTGAAGAATTTAGAATATAGAAATACAACGGTTATTTTTTTACAAAAAATTCAAACAATGGTATTTTTTATTCGAGTTTGAATTTATAGAATCACATTTTTCCCATATTATAAATCGAAATTTATCGATGTAATTATATATAAAAAAAAAATCTATCAAAACCAACAACGGTATCTTTTTCAATCAACACCAGTTTAAACTCTACTAAATTTAATATTTTT
Source organism: Lepidium sativum (assembly GCA_023374145.1). Taxonomy (NCBI): domain Eukaryota; kingdom Viridiplantae; phylum Streptophyta; class Magnoliopsida; order Brassicales; family Brassicaceae; genus Lepidium; species Lepidium sativum. The sequence continues at coordinate 23,807 of JAKUCM010002193.1, forward strand.
ATACCTTGTGATTTCCTTCATTATATTAATCAATATTGAATCTCTTCGAATATATGATTTTTCTAGTATATGATTCTTCGAATATATGATTTACACTGTAATAGTTAACCTATAACAAAAAAAGAACCAAACACAGTAGAGTAAATCTAGTGAAGAAGTGGTGAATATAATTGGACGGAACCAAGATATAATAATAATTTTGTTGGGATAGTGAAGTTGTGACACAAAAGTAATTTCCTTTTTATTCCTCCACTCTAAGTAAAACATATAATATCCTTATATAAATAGCCACTTAAGTTTCTCATTCTAACTCAAAACAATAACATCAAATCATCAGCAAAAAATCACAAAACAGTGACCCATATCTATACACATCTCTAAGAATTCAAAAACATCATCAAATCAATGGATATGGAGTCAAAGAAACCATTTATGATGGTGACAATAATACAGATCATATATACAATCATGTTCTTAATCTCCAAAGCTGTATTCAATGGTGGAATGAATATTTATGTCTTCGTCTTTTATCGTCAAGCTTTTGCTACCATCTTCTCTCT
>JAKUCM010002194.1:0-19869 GCA_023374145.1 Lepidium sativum
TAGAGTTAGTCTGACGTTTGGTAGAGTTGCCTTGTAGTGTGGTACAGTTAAGTTGTAGTGTGGTAGAGTTGGATTCCGTGTAGTAGAGTTAGTCTGACGTTTGGTAGAGTTAGGTTGTATTGTGGTAGAGTTAGTCTAATGTTTTGTAGAGTTAGATTGTAGTGTAGTAGAGTTCATTTTTCGTGTACTAGAGTTAAATTCCTTGTGTTAACTTCGTCATAACTACAATTTATAGAGATGAAGTACTAGAAATCCCACCGTACTTTAAGTCAAGCACGAGCCCTAGTTACAGGCAGTTCGGAAAGTAATTTCCAAGAACTTCTGTTGTACTTGTTTGCTATTAGAAGAGCGAATCCCGGAACCCTAATAAAGCTTGAAGTATACGTCAAGACATGTCTAAGTTTCTATTCATCGCCTTCGATGCAAGTATTAGGATTTTTCCCTACATGAGGAAGGTTCTTGTTGTTGATGGTACATTTTTGCTAGGGAAGTATAAGATACTCTACTAACTGCTACCATGCAAGACGGTAACTTAAACATATTTCCTACGGCTTTCGGTGTGGTTGATACCAATAATGACGAATCTTGTGAATAGTTTTTTAGACAGCTCAACCGTGTGATCCCTGATGACAGAGAACTTGTCATCATATCAGATAGACACAAATTTATTAGTAAAGCCTTAAAGAATGTGTACCCACTTTCTTCTAGGGGTATTTGCACCAAGCACCTACGTAAGAAAAATTTAGAGGTGGCGAGCCCATTAAGTTGTTCAAGAAAGCTGCCACTGCTTTTAGGGTCAACGAGTTCAACGCTATACTTGCTCAGATTTAGACGTTAGATCCAAAGCTTCATGCGTACTTGATAAAAGATGACGTGCTAGTGTGGAGTTGAATTTACTTTCCCGGAAACATATTCAATTTCACTAAGTCAAACATTGCAGAATCAATAAACCATGTGTTATCAGATGCAAGAAATTTTCCCATTTTGCAGCTTATAGATGCAATTAGGACGATGTTAACACGTTGGTTTGCGAAGAGGAAGACGAAGGCCACTCTCACGTCTACTGTTCTAACATTATCTGTTGAAAAGCTCCTAAAGGTAGAGTCAACACTCGTGTTGTAGAGTTAGCACTTCTGTTTATCTCTGCGTGGTAGAGTTAGTCCCTTCACAGTATAGTTAACACTGCCCTTAGTAGAGTTCGTCCGTTCATAGTAGAGTTAACAGTGCCATTGGTAGATTAGTCCCTTTGTTGTAGAGTTAACACTACTTTTAGTAGAGTTAGTCTATTCAAAGTAGAGTTAAAACTGTCTTTAATAGAATTAGTCCATTAGTAGTATAGTTAAAACTACCTTTAGTAGAGTTAGTCCCTTCGTGGTAGAGTTAACATCGTATTTGTTAAATGACAGACAAGGATCGATGAAGCTAGGCATTACAACGTGTAGGACCTAGACGAACACTAGGCTGTTGTTACGCAATCCGAGTCTTCTCATTTAGTTAATTTGATTGAGAAGACGAGTTCCTGCGAGCGGTATGACGTCAAAAAATTTCTTGTGTGCATGTCATTGCCGTTGCTGAGGATTATAGAAGGCCGACAATCGAACTTACCCATCCATACTATCACACGACCTTCTTGTACAACACATACTCTGGTAGTATCTTTCCTAGAGATGCTGCAATTCCCGTGCCGTTGGATGTGAGTCGTAAGCTGTGTAATCCACCACACGTGTCGTGCAAAGACATCTTTAAACCCACCGGGCCACATATACTTATCCTCCTTTCCCACGTAATCCCTTTTGTACGTGTAACAAACACAAAATAGTGGCTCCAGGAAAGCAATCCGATTACTCATATTTGGGCTTGGAATTTGCAACGATCTTTGCCGAAAGAGATTCATCCGTGAGCCAATATGTTGTAATAACATAACTGTATTAATGCTCTAATTGAACTCTACTACAGCAAACTTTACGTTAAAATACACTTAAAATTACGCAATCGTTTATCCAGCCATATTGAGGGATAAACCACTTCTCTTTGGGGTGATCAAGCGGAGAAAGAAATTTGCATTTGGACTCAGGTTCCCGTCGATCGTAAGTTCTCTATAGATATTAACATAATTGTAAATAATTAATGAATTTGTATGCAACACAACACATTCAAATAGGTACTTATAATTCATGCTTCACATAGTCGCGTAACCGAAGTACTTTTTTTTGTAATCGGATAAAAAGGATCATAGACACTACGAGAATGAACCACATTCTTATGAATTCTTTTTACAAAGGAACAGCCTACGAAAGGGGATACTTGTAAGAAGAAGAAAAAAGAACGGTAAATGAACTATACTAAATGGTAAATGAACTCTACTATAAGATAGAATGAACTATACCACACTACAACCTAACTCTACCACACGACAAGCCAACTCTACCACACTACAATCTAACTCTACCAAACATCAGACTAACTCTACTACACGAAATCCAACTCTATCACACTACAACTTAACTCTACTAAACGGTTAATGAACTCTACTATACTTGAATATGAACTCTAATATTAGAGTAAATGAACTCCACTACATTTGAAATGAAATTGTCATACAGTAAATGTACTCTACCTGGTTCTTAGCAAGTACTCGTGCCTGAGTCTCTTTCGGTAACACGTCTTCCGTACAGACTAACTCGTCCTCTGTTTTTTTACCCTTTTCAGGAATATCCACCAGGTTTATGATGCCAAGCTGTGACATTCCTGGCTTCAGTTTTTCCACATCGTAAGGTGGTTCTTCTTTTGACGGTTCTTATAGATTCCTAACAACCCGTGATAACGGACTGAAAGGGTCGGATGTCTCCTTACTCTGGATAACCCATTTATTCTGCAAAAATTACGAAAAATGTCAACTCTATTTAACAGAACTATCAACTCTAACAATAAGATTTATTTATAAAGGGATTACTTGGTTTGGTTCGATGGTATGTTTAGTGTTGGCTTGGTACACTTGGGTGTCATCGAGGTGAGCATCCACATTTGATGGTTTAATTGTGTTACGCACAACACCTAACCCTGCACTTGGTGTTTTCTCCGACTCCGAGTCCACCAGGCTAGGCCACTCCCAAAGAGCTGTTTGCAAAGAGTAACTCTAATATTTTATGGTTTGGCAGAGATGTTTTGAACACAATAATTGTTTAGTAGAGTTAAACATAACTCAAACCAAACCATATATAAGCTCTACCAAAGTTACCAACCCACATTTTTATGTTTATGTTCGTAAAAATATGTATGTAATGTTAACAACAATTCAATGTTGGTACATAGGATAAATCAATCAGAGTAAGTCTCATTCAAATAGAGCTTTACATACCGATCTAAGTTCCTTATTATTAGGGGAGTTCAGAGTAATGTTTGTATTGCCTTCTATGTCATCTTCACGATTCACATGGTCAGGAGTTCGATGTGGTGGAGTTGTCTGACCTCCACCCTCATCTGCATTCTCAGCCTCGTTGTTCTCCAGGCTATAAACTTGTGGTTGCGCCCTAGTCTCCTCCAGCCTAAGAATCCTCTCAAGCATAGCTGTATTGTCTTAGGTATCCAGTCTACGTGCTCCGTAAGCATTGTGGTCTTTACTCTGGTATCCAGTCTACTCTCCTCAAGACAATATATATGTTCAACAAACACGTTCTTAACGTGTCTCATCCCTTCGAAGGCTCTGGTAATATCTCTGAGATTGTCAAGCAATGCATTCGACTCCTCTGCCTTCCGCTTTTTCTTTTTAACGACTCTCACCACATCCTTCAAGGTGGTGGAGTCATCCATCTCTTTTAAAATTCTTTTTTCTTATTTCTTGTGTTTTTTCTCTTCTTTCTTGGAATGATCCTTCTATTTTTTTTTTCTCTTTCCCTTTCTTCACCTGCTCTTTTGAACTAGCACTCCGCTTGCTCATCCTCTTCTCGACATAAGCATTTGCCTTCCTCTTATTACTTATGTCCCAGACGGATTCATCTAGACTGGAGGCAAGTATGTCTCCTAGCATGGTGTCTACTTTGTGATATGCAATTTCATCTGGCCATAGAGGCATTATGTCCAGCTGCTTAAGATGTACCTGGTAGACGAGAAGATGAAATTTATTAAACACAAATGAACTCTACCACATATAAATTACCTCCACTTAACTATCAAAATAACTCTACTAAACGTAAATGACCTCTACTACACATAAATGAACTCTACTATGCTTGAAATCAATTCCACTGTACTTGAAATTGAACTCTACTATACGTAAATGAACTCTACTAGTAGCGTAAATGAACTCTACTATACATAAATGAACTCTATCAATCACCTAAACCAACTCTACTACGAAAGCAATTTACCTTTCTTTGCTCCATCTTCACCATGTCCTCTTCCTCTTTTCCATCCCCGAGCATCTTTTTGAATTTCCCATTTATTGAAAAAATCCCATCTCTCATTCTTCACCGAATGATATTCGATCTAGCAATAATGGAATTTCTATTTTGTTTACTGAATCACATGAAATTGTATCCAACTCCAAGATATATGGAATGTATGACAGACGTATGAACGGAGATTAGGGTTCAATGGTAGTTTTTTGATTGGTCTCTATCGTAGAATGGAGACGTCACCTTCTCTTTTCTCCCCAAATATTTCAGCCACTATGTGGATGAATTGAAATGCCCATATCAGAAGTGCCTGCACAAACCCGTGTAGAGTGTAATTACTAGCCTTTTTATAAGCTGCAATTTTGATCAAGTTGATCAGTTCTCGAAACACCACTCTTCCCCATGGATGCCTCTCGAATGTCTCAAAATATGCAACCAACTTTGCAACACTAAAAGGGAGCCTACTATTTGTGTGACAACCATAAACTTCTACATGCAAAACCACTAGCAAGCCCACCATCTTCATCTTCTCGAAAGACCACGCTCTACATCTCCACAACAGGTCTTTCAACTCTAGCCATTTAGGGCTTGCACCAATCCTGAAACCAATATTTTCCCAAAGCTCTCTGTGGGTAACATCTGCCACATTAGAAGCCTTATCAAAGTTACCGCAATTAAGCTGCGTTATTTCCGCAAACTCGTGCAGAAAAATATCGTAGGCCGAAACCCAAAAAACACCCACATCTCATACTTCTTCTTAATCACTAGTTGATTCATCAACATGTACTGCCTCCCTGTAAAGTTGTAGTTGGAGTCTGCTAGTTTCAGAAAAATGCATACGCAAGTGTTATTCTTTATGTCTACGTATGCATCCTCACCTATACCCTTGATCATATTATTGATGTTTTTAAGATTACAGAAATGGTTGATGCTTCGATTATTCATCACCGGTAGATCGTGTGTGAGAACCTTCTTCAGGTATTTATTGTTTGCCATATCTAAAGATGAAAACAAACGATAAACATTAAAAAACCCAACTCCATTACAAGTAAATAAACTTTACTACACAGAACTACACTCTATCAAACGTCTGACTAGCTATATTACTCTTCACCCTACAAGCAAGCCAACTCTACCACACTACAATTCAACTCTACCACACTACAATCTAACTCTACTAAACTTCATACTAACTCTACTACATGGAATCAAACTATACCCCACTACGACTTAACTCTACCAGTCATACTATTATTATTTTCATGAAAACACTTTTAAAAAATATTTTTACAATTACATTAAGGATTTTGTACAGAAAACCCATTCAATTCCCCAATTTTGCAGCTGTGCCACTCATCTCTCGAAAACACAACTCAATCTTATCAAATAGAAAATAATATGTGATATACTCTTCCTCACAACTATCAATACTTTTAGAATTGTAACTAATTGTATGTATTGAAATGAAAAATATTTTTTTTATTTTATTTATAAATTTTAAGATAAAAATTTAGTATATGATCAATATTTAAAAACTAGTTATAATATAAATTGTATTATGAACTTTTATTAACCTACGAAATTTTAAACTAATAATTAACCTACGAAAACTAACAATATTGGAAAGAATTTTAAAGTACATTTCTTTCTAGCAAAAATTTTGAAAGACTAGCCATACGTCTTCGTCGTATGTTTATATGATTTCACAAAATGACCACACTTACCTTATTATATGGTTATTTTATCGGATTTGATTATTCTAGTTTGGAATTTTTATTCTTTTAATTTAAGATGTATTGGGATATTATTATTTGTCGGATATGATTTGGTTCGGTATAGATCGAGTTCAGGTTCATGTATTTTATATAAAGATCAAATTTTTAAGAAAAATCGATAGAGAAAATCTATAAAGTTAAATGCGGTTCTTGATTTGGTTTCAAATCGGGTTCCAGTTTGGTTTTTATGGTACATAGATTTTGGGTCTCTTTTACCAAATCTATTTCGATAATCTCTTTTACCAAATTATCATAATCTAAATTTTTAATTGGGTCTCTTTCTATATATATGATTGCTAAAACATTTAGTTTTCTTGTGACATAGTTGATCGCAAATAAAACTTTATCAACTTTAGTTTTGAAAAACTTCTTTCAGCTGAAACAACCGAAATTGGAATCGTCAACAAAATTCGATAAGCAATCCATGAGTTTGGATAACAATCTTCCATTCTTTTCAAGTAGTTCAACACTTCAACGAGTTTCTTGCATTCCTCTAGCAAAACATCTTTTAGAACGGTTAGTTCAAAATACAACTCATCTCCTATAACATCTAAATGATTTCCATGTTTTAAAAATACTTCAAGATTGGTAGAAAATGTCTTCAAGTTATCATCACTTGCTGACTTCAGTTTCTCTAAATCAAATAGGAAACCAAAAGTTTGTTCGTACTTTTGAAATTGCTCAAACCTTCTCTTAAGAGAATATAGAGTTTGATACATGACTTGGTTGAAATAAATTATTCTACAGCTCTCTTGTGGAGATAAATTCATAGTTTCATCAACTATCTCTAATTCTTCACCAATTTTTCTTTTTCTTCTGATAACACGTTTTTCCTTTGTTGAAAATATAGCTTCAATTTCAATAAACTCTGCAATTACTTTAGCATCTGATTTTGCACTCTCAAAACCACTATCTCTATAATTTTTGAAAAAAGAAACAAGTCCCTTTAACTGGGAAAATGCAATTTCAATGTTCATGTCTTCTAACTGCAAACTCTTGCTTACATTGTTGACTGCAAAGAGAAATTTGTACCAAATCACCATAGAGAGTAAAATTCATAATTTCTAATCTTATGTGTTTCACTTGTCGCAAGACACTCAGCATCACTTGGGCTTTTGGATCATGACTCTCCCACCGAGTTTGCGACAAATGTTTAAGTGACAAACCTCCCACTACATCACGACTTTAACTTACAATAAATTTTAAAAGAAAAATTTCTATTATTCACCATCAGAACTTGAATCCTGACATTACAATTAAATTAAAGGATATTAACCATTTTGCTAACTTAGATTTTTGGTATTAGGGGGTCCCAAAAATTTATGTATTTTGGGGCCCTAGACAAATGCTTTTTCTTTTGTTAATAGGCACACTACTGTATATATATATATATATATATATATATATATATGATTTCACAAAATGACCACACTTACATTATATTGCAGGTAATTTATCGGGTTCAGTTATTCTAATTTGGTATTTTAATTCTTTTGATTTACAAATTATTGGGATTTATTATTTTTGGATATGACTCTGTTCGGTAAAGGCCAAGTTTGGATATTTTATATAAAAATTCAATTTTAAGAAAAAATTAATAGAGAAACTCTAAAAAGCTAAAATTTGGTTCTTGATTTAGTTTCAGATCGATTTCTAGTTTGGTTTTTTGGGTACATAAATTTAAGATTTATTTGGATATTTTATCAAGTTTTAGACCTTTAAAACAACATTTTGAAAACAATATTTCAAAATCTATAAGCTAAATAAACATAATTTAAAAAACCAATCAAAATAATCTAATCTCGCATTATAACACGAGTATAATTCTAATAACATATATTATATTAGTATCCCAATCAACTATTAAAATTTTGAAAATTTAATGTATATAACTAAAATCTTCTAATATTTTGCATAAGAGTTATATTGCATATTATTTTCAGTTTCGTGTGATTTATCAACCCAAATAGAATATCTACATACTATTTGCTCAAGCATATACTTTAAATTACCAAAATATTATGATACGTACTATACAATTCTTTTCTATAGATAGGATTAGAATTTTCTTGCAATAGCCGCCCAACACGTAATTTGTGTCCACGTACAAGTAATTATAAGTCAATATTTTCTAATTATTTCATTAAGAATTCGTTTAGTATTAGCATACTAACTTATACAAGCCTAAGAACATTTTTAACGAAAAAATGCTCCACAAATCTCAAATATATAATCTTAGTAATGATGAAATTTTTTAGAATCTAGTCGAATCCATATAATAGACCCACCCACAAGAGACCATATTAACTACTACCATTAAGAATCTCAGTATGTATATAAAAAACAATTCACCTAGTACTTAATTTATTCTTCTTTTTCGTTTTCTAATGGAAAAATGTTCTCTTAGTTAAACTATGATATTGTTGCTAGCTACTAACATGCTATATTAGAGCTCGTTCGTGCATGTTCTATATATATAATGATATCTAGAACTAAACATATGAAAACTAAGTGACCCATCTTCGCATTTATTTAGAATTATCTATACACAAGTCTTTTAAACAATGTACAATGGTCCAATTATTCGAGCAACACCAAAGACAATTCATTTATTTTTAGGTCAAAAGAAAACACCACTGATTATGTTATTTTCTTTTTCTTTGCTTTTACCCTAAGATATATATATATATACATATATATATATATATGATAATCGACATATAAATGGACTTAAACTATGCGTCCGGAGATGGAAGTTTTGTTGAAATGAAACATGAGTCCATTCATAATTCACCATTGAAAGTATATGAGTGTTAAAAATGTTTTCTTTTTACCAACAATTATATTGATAAGGACCTATCTATATAGTCAAATATATATTTATATAAATGGACTCAAATTCCAGAAAAAACAAATAATTAGAGTGAATTTTAATTAAACCAACTCAACTTAGTTGCCGTAAGATACATTACCGCAAAACACATATTAGTCCTTGAATGTTATATATAGAAGATCCATATATTAATTATTTCCATTTAATTCATCAGCACTGACTAATAATTATTAATTGGACTATAGAAAAACCCTGAATTTCTATGTTTAACGAGTTTAACATTCAACAACTAGATCAAAAGATTTGTTTGATCAATTAATTTTGTTTTATATACATTAGTTAAGTCTAATGGACATAACAACAATGTAGCTTCTACTTCGAAAATTCCAATACTTGTTTATGTCACAGCGCCAATAGTATGAAACGAATGCCTCACTGAACGAAAAGCCAAATTCGATTTGGATTTTCACCATAGACCAAGATACTTCTAATATCTTTTTTCGTTTTCATTTTTCTTATAGAGATCTTGAAGATAAATCTTATCTTCAGAAAAGAAAATAGAAACAATAGATATCAAATCAATGGGACCATAAAGATAACCAAAATGAGAGAAATATGTCGTCTGGTTGTTATGGGTTATGCTATACACTTCAATATATTTGCAGACAAGAAGAGAGTGGATTTTGTTGTTCACTATTTAACAAAACTATGGCATTGTTTTTTACCTATTGTAATATAAGACAACCACCACTTCCCAAAGTCTTTTATTTACGATTGTGCCCGTTGTCCCTTTCCCTAATTGGAACTTCTTTGTCATTTATTTTGGATAAAAAGTTTGGAACTTCTCTGTCATTCTGGATAAAGGATCTTTCAGATTTCTATAAAGATCTACCATTATACAATGACTGTAATAGCATGAGTGTTTTTTTTGGTATCAACGTAATTCGGGCGGACAAATCTAATCAGTTTTATGGATATGAACTAAAACTCGACAGACATTATTATGAGTGTTTTTCTTAGTGGTGCAGTTAGTTTTAGAAAAAAAAATTTGAATGGCTTAACATTATGAGTTGAGAAGTATATGTTAACTAAAAAAGCTTGTGAACGTGCTCAAATAATAAATTGTCAGTTTCAAAATATTCGGGACAGTTGGTGTAATAATTATAATTTCTTTTTTAAGTTCCTACGTAATATAGGAAGTAGGACTCATTTATGAAATGTGTAAGTGTGTCTGTGTTTAATGGATTTATCATATGTTACTAAACTAAATCCGAGCTACAAAAAATCTGACATATTGTGACAACTGTATTCAACTATGAATATTAATAATAATTCTTGACGTTTTATATACAATTTTGTTACGGATTTTATTTTTTATTAATCATGGTGACTCTATTTTGCAACAATTTGTTACTAGAATTATTCGTCACAAGTATATTGCGACGTTTTTGTTACCAATATGCATTTGTGATACTTTTATTGTAATCATTTACAAATCATCACAAGTTCATAACAAAAAAACCAAAAAACATATTGAAATGTCCATCAATTCAGAATGCTCTTAATTATAACTTCTTCCTTTTTTAAGTATTAGGCATAAAGTTTTCCATAGATTTGACATCAAATAATGATTTCTGATCTCTATTTTAATAAACTAGTTTATCTTGCATCAATACAAGGAATATGTGCTGTCGAGTACGATTGTCTACTGCAACATGGACTGTATGTTTCACAATTATCTCATGTCCCCATGGTTCCAAGGTCGGCATTGATGTGTGTGACCTCTGTTTACTAGATCATGTTCTGTTTCTGTTTATTTTATCTTGTTATTTGAGTTACATTTATTGTGGATATCACTTTAAAAAAAATCAATTTCACATTTCAAAATAAAAGCATGAAAGACATTTTAGGTTATATGATTTCATTTAGAAGCAACAATATCATGCTTCATAATGGTTAGTTATAAAACAAAATAATTATAATAACAATAACAATAGTTATTTCCTTTTTAGGAAAATAAGTAGTTGTCATTACCATTGTTCACAAAACCAAAATACAAAATTTCAATAGGCTTTACATAAATATGATAAGAAGCAAAATCATTGTCAGGTAATCCATTAATATATAAAATTTAAACTAACACTATCTTTTTAGTTCATATTTTTAGTCTTATGGTTTATATGACATATTTAAAAACTTTGACATCAAAAGTTCGATATAGTCCAACAATAGATGGAAGATTCAAAAGAGAATTTACGGAATAGGTTTTGAACTATTGATTGAGCGACAAATTGTTGACAAAAGAAAAAATAGAGTGAGCTTCCATCTTGAATTATCTTCAAAAACCAATATCATAGTGAGGTTACTAGCAAAGTATGATATCAGCTCGATGCAATGTTGCTATTTACTATCTCGAAATCGTGTAAACTAATCATCTGAGAGTGATTGGCAAAGGAGATGCATGTCGTAACCAAATGAGAATATCACCTAACCCCACAGAGTACATTGAAATCTTTTATTCTTTGAGAATCTCAAAGTTAGGATGGAAAACTTAAGTTCCATAAGTTCGGAGTCGGTCTTTAGTCTATTTCCTTGGAAAATACACTTTTTCGAAGTGATTTTGAACTAAATGTCTATTTGACATGGAAATTTACTAGACCGAGAAACACTTAATGCCAAAGAGAATCTTAAGCTAGCTTTGTTTATATGATAGTCTCAAAGCTAGGCAATGTAGCTGTTAAGTGTTTCACACTCACTTGCTAACTAATATACTAAAACTAACTAATACTCAAGTAAATACGTAGTATAATTAATCGTTGTCCTGGATACGAGTCGAAAGATTTTGAAATTTCTTCAGTTCTTTTTACATCAGATATGTAATTTAAAATTTCTCAAAATCCAAATAAATATCACTTATTGTTATTTTTTTGAAGTCGAATTCTAGTGAAAAATTATATAGGTAAATTTTTTTATATTTTCTCAGAAAAATTAATTTTCATATTATATTTTATGAAAGAAAATTTAATGGGATTGTTTGAATTTTTTTATATTTAATAAAATTTGCTATGGGATTGTTGCAATAAACATGCTATATATTTCAAAATTTCACGCCATTGTTTGCATTACTTCGTTTAAAGCACATTGCAAATATTTATTAAATGTAATACATGAGTTAATGCTAGAGTTGCAATAACCATGCAGTTTTACATCTCATGCCATTCTCTAACAACATTTCGATATTTTAATCTCGACGTAAATCCAAATCTTATCTTCCTTGACTAAGAAAACTGAAGTCAAATCGTAAGTTTTTTCTTTTTAAGATTATTTAAATCTAGTGCAGTTTCTGTTTGTCATAATTATACCTAACCTTAAATTGTTATATATGTATTTAATTGGACCGACCTCTGTTATTAAATGTTTCGACGGTATTTATAAAAACTTATTAAAGTTCACTTAATAAAATAATTAGCCATTCTATATGCTATAGCCTATAGTGAATTCCGTCATGGTTTGAGCCAAAAGCATGTTATGTGTAACCCTGTCAACAAACACATTGACTTGATTGTTCTATTTTCATGTCATATTTAACCAGTTTATTATCCACTCACTATTTTTTATAGAGATTTATTAGTCAAGGACATCTCCAAAAGACATTCTATAACTTTAAATATAAAGCTTTTTGTTCTCTAAATTTTTTTAAAAACTTTAAATTTGAAGTTTTAGGTAGTGGAACTTCAAATATAGAGTGTCATTACTCAAAATTTCAAATTTGAAATTTCATCTTTTTATTTGTATTTTGGTCTTTATATATTATTTATGATTCTTAAATATTTTCTCATTTCTCATTTTAATCTTCAAAAATTTTTTATATCTCATAAATCTTTAAATTTATTTTAATAAATTTAAGTTTTACACATAAAATAAAATAAAATTAAAACAAGATTTATATTTTTTTTTTTCAACTAGCCTAGTGGTTTTTAAATCCCCTCCTATTACTACAGGTAGGGGGTTCAATCTGTGGTGCCATGAGGATTTGTAAAGTGACTACACCACTGGGCCACCTGTCCTCGGCCAAGATTTATATTATTTTAAAAGTAGAATTAGACAACAATATAACAAAACAAACTTAAGAAAAAAAACCTTTTAGAAAAGTACATTAAGATTACGACAACACTAGTAATCTGGTAAACTTGCTCTAGAAACTCCAAAATTTTCAAAATATTGTCCAAACAAATTTTGTGTAACCGAAGGTGGTTGTTGTTGTTGTTGTTCTTGACGTCTTTTTTGAACAATTCTTTCTTGTTCAGAACGAATGTACTCACGAGTATTAATATCACTGATAGAAGCTAAGTCTTTTAGCAATATTTTATTTTCTTCTTTTATTTCTTTTAAAGCTAACTTTTTTGCTTCATTTTGCATTCATAATTCAATCATCTCATGACTTTTTATCCTGCTTGTTGAACTTTCTTTTAAAAGATTAAGGATTTGTTCATTTGAAATTTGTTTATATCATTTTCAAAATTCAAATATTGGTAAGATAATAAAGTTTAAAATTAATATTTAATTATGTATTTTTATTTCTAGTTTTATATTTTAATGTAAGTTTTTATTAATTAATATTGTTGTAATATTTTTTTATATGCGTTAGTTATTTATTAAAAATTTTATGAATTTATATTAGTTGTAACAAATATAAGGACCATGGTGTAAAATATAAATAATTTTAAACTAAGTTTTGAAGTTTTATTTTTGAAAATAAACACTTTGAAACTTCAAATATAGAGTTTGGGAAACTTTAAAATAGAGAATTTTTTGGGAGATGCTCTAAATGGAGTGGAAAAGCTTTAAAAGCTTTGGCTGATTGTTAGAATTTGGTTTTGTGAGAACCTAGAGATCAGATAGATAATGCATATATCACAATAATTTTATAGAGATCAGATAGATAGAGATTAGTGTTCTACACTAAAATAATGTAAAATGAAACTAAAATACAATATGGTTTTTGTTAGTTTTATGTGTCAAACATCTAAATAATGTAAAATTAGACCTAACGTTTTAAAAGCAAAGAAAAACCCATCAAACATAGAATATTTTGTAACAATAAAGAAATTATAAGATATTTATAAACGGAATATAAAAGTAAAAATTATTCTTCAGCACAAAACACGGATTTACAATTAGTATATAATATCATATAATTATTTTTAACTTATGTTAGAACATTAAAGTTTAAATTTTAAGCTTATAATAATTTTGAAACTGTAAGAAGTAGCGTCGATTTTTTTACAGTTTGGTGGTTATATACGTGTATAACTAATAGTTCGTATCTTTGGAAGAGGCTCATGCCTACCTTGTTAGCAAATGGGCATTTTCCCTAAGCCACAAATAGTTTTTAAATTAAAAGCCACATTTTCTTATAAATTGTTTAATTTAATTAATTCAGATAATCTTATTTATATTATTTTACAAATATAAATATATTAAATAGTTATACTTTAAGATTTATATATATTTAAATTTCAAAATTTATGTGGTTAAAACTGAAATACAAATTTTTATGTAGGTACAATTCGTTTTAAAGTTTTAAGGGGATATAATCCAAACCAAAGTTTATTTGTTTGGCTATAACATATTTTAGTAATTCATGTGGTTCAAATTTCATATAAGGCTACAACAAACTTAATTGATAGTTTCAACGGAGTTACAATTTTTCTACCCATAATATTTTAGAAAACTTTTTAGTACAAAAACATATATATCATTTAAGAAAATTATTATATTAGATATTATACATTACAATTTGTCCTAAAACACTGATAATCTAGGTATGACACTAATTTGGAGTTCAACTTTACCCCACTGTATTTATGTATGCATACCCATTAGATGTGTATATTCCAACATGAGATCCTTTAGTTTGGTTTGGTTTTTATTTAAATATTTGGTTTCGGGTATTTCTCATTCAATGCCTAGTTTGTGCTAGAAGTGTGGGTCTTCGGTACAGGTCGAATTGGACTGAACCAACCAAACTAAAATTTTCAGTTTTTGTCTAATTCAGTTTACTTATAAAAATTGATCATAATTCAATTATTTTTGAATTTGGTTCTCGATTCAGTCGGTTTAGTTTTAAACCGGAATTTTTATATATTTTAAATATAAAAAAAAACTGAAAAAAGACAAAAAAAAAAAGCTCAAAAAATCAAACTAGAAAAACTGAACAAATACTATTATTTAGTTTGGTTTGATTCAGTTTAAACCCAAAATTTACTTTAGTTTGAGAGTCAGTTAAAAAAAAATCGATAACCGATTAAACCAAACCGTAAAATTTGATTTAAACCGAAAGGCCATACCTATTAGATACCAAGCGCATGAACTGATTTATCTCCAACAAAGATTATATAAGACTTTTTCTGAAGTTTTGTAAACCCTTCTTCACATTTTTAAAAACTTTTTGAACTTGGCTAATAACTTCTGCCAAAAAAAATTAGAAAAGACCAAAATTTTAAAATGTGTCATATTTCACAAAAAAAAATGTGGTGCTTTTTTTTTATAAAGATTTATTACATCTATGAGTATATTTTAAGTAAATAATTATGTTTATTCAAGCCTGATATGCTAGCAGTTAGTACTAGTGCGAATTTGCCAGCCGACATAACCGAAAGAGTCGATATTACAAACACGAAAGTTGTGTACAAAAATTAGGCAAGAGTTTTTGGTTTTATCATAAACAATTCGATATAATTTAATATCAAACTGCAACCCATTTTTGTATCTTAATCTATGTGTCCTTTTTTATTGGTGGTCACTCGTCACAAAATTCGTTTAGTCAAAGCAAACAAAAAATTCCACTTCCATTCCATAAAGATAAAAAGATTGCATTAGAAAATAAATTCTTTGTTAAAAAGAAATTTAATTGAAATGTTTTACCACGTGTAGAGACATTATAAATGTTTTGGAAGTATAAATACCAGACCCTTCGACTCCAATAGGCCCAACCAACTCCACACTAAACATAATACTCGTTCATCTCTGTTTTTCTATATCATTTTCCCTTAACATCGTTTCGCCACCAAAAGACTTAAAGCTCTCTGGGCTTTTGTCTCTTTGTCTCTTTGTATTCTTCTATATCAGAATCATGTGTAATACAACACCATCATCTTCTTCCTCTTCCTTATTATCTTCTAACGACAAAACCCATTACTCAAAACTTGAAACCTCTGGTTCTGTTCTTCCTCATTACTCCGAATTCACCGATAATGATTCTCCTGACCTTCATAGATGGCCAACGTTTCTCGAGGTATATATATATATATTATTACCATATACATACATATATATATATATATTATTAACAGTTGTATAAGTTATTTATAAACAAAGTTTTACAAAAAAAAAATATCTACTTTTTATCACCAAAAACTCTATTCAATATTTTGAAAAAGTTGAACATTAAGCTTTACTAGATTAATAAAATTGACCACTAATAACAAAAGTTAAAAGTTTATTAAATAAATATAGACAGACGGTTTTTTTTTTGGTAACCGAGAGGTTCCAGTTTCTTGTTCTTAATATTTGTTGATAACCTGGTGGCAGGGCGTAGAGGAAGTGAAAGCGATTGGAAGAATCTCTGGACCAACCGCGATGACAGGACTACTTATGTACTCAAGAGCAATGATATCGATGTTGTTTCTTGGTTACCTCGGCGAGCTTGAGTTAGCCGGAGGATCTCTTTCCATAGGCTTCGCTAATATATCCGGTTACTCGGTTATCTCCGGTTTATCAATGGGAATGGAACCAATTTGTGGCCAAGCTTATGGAGCTAAACAAATGAAGCTTTTAGGCCTAACCCTTCAAAGAACCATCCTCCTTCTCCTCTCTTGTTCGGTCCCAATCTCCTTCTCTTGGCTCAACATGAAGCGAATCCTCTTATGGTGCGGCCAAGACGAAGAGATCTCTTCTGTTGCTCAGAAGTTTCTTATTTTCGCCATTCCTGACCTCTTCCTCCTCTCTCTGCTTCATCCTCTTCGAGTTTATCTCCGAACACAAAACATTACATTGCCTGTTACCTACTCCACGGCTGTGTCGGTTCTCCTTCATGTTCCTTTGAACTTTCTCTTAGTGGTGAAGCTTAAGATGGGAGTAGCAGGAGTCGCTATAGCTATGGTCTTGACCAATCTCAACCTTGTAGTCCTCTTATCTTCTTTTGTGTATTTTACAAGCGTGCATAGTGACACTTGGGTCCCACTTACTATTGACTCTTTAAAAGGTTGGTCGTCTTTGCTCTCACTTGCAATACCCACTTGTGTCTCCGTTTGTTTGGAATGGTGGTGGTACGAGTTCATGATCATTTTGTGTGGACTTTTGGCTAATCCAAGAGCCACCGTTGCTTCAACGGGAATCTTAATCCAAACTACATCTTTGGTCTATGTCTTCCCGTCTTCTCTCAGCCTTGGTGTCTCTACAAGAATCAGCAACGAGCTTGGAGCTAAACGACCCACTAAAGCTCGTATCTCCATGATCATTTCACTCTTTTGCTCGACCGCTTTAGGCCTAATGGCAATGACTTTTGCCATACTGGTTCGACATCGATGGGGACGCTTGTTTACCACAGACACAGAGATTCTTGAGCTCACTTCAATCGCATTGCCTATTGTGGGCTTATGTGAGCTAGGAAACTGTCCTCAAACAACCGGTTGTGGAGTCTTAAGAGGCAGTGCAAGACCAAAACTTGGTGCGAACATAAACTTGGGTTCATTTTACTGTGTGGGCATGCCAGTGGCTATTCTCTTAGGGTTTGTTTTCAAACTAGGGTTTCCAGGTCTCTGGCTAGGGTTACTTGCTGCGCAAGTAACTTGTGCTTCTCTTATGTTATTCACACTCTTAAGAACAGATTGGACATTGCAAGCAGACAGAGCTGAAGAGTTAACATCTCAAAATCCAGTTAAGAATCCTCTCCTTCCGGTCGCGAGATCAAAAAGCTGGTCTGTTCCATGTACAGAAGATATGAAGAGAAACATGTTGGTTTAAAAATTGATAACTATTCTTTGGAGCCATCAACGTTGACGTATATATAATATTATCGTCGAAATACATCATTTTTTTGAGTTTATATTACTTCTTAATTTCTACTTTTTGATTCAGAGAAACGACTTAGCTTTGGTTTGTGGGCTTTTATTGGTGTTTGTGTTATCTACGGTTGTATTGGTGTGACAGTTCTTTGTTTTAACTTTATCAGTTTGTACTATATAATTTGTTCCCTTTTATAATAACTCATTTTGGTTTGATTTTCTTATCTTTGCCCATTTTCTTGGAGAATATATTTTTTTATTTTTCCTTTTACTAACTAAAAATAAATTAAGACAACAAAGAACAAAACAAACTCTATACACTGAGAAGTGAGTTTGACAAAGCTGTTAGTACTCAGTTATGTAGTTTTTTTCTACTAGAATTTAATTTCATGTACACATATAAATATGTGTAATAATTTTTTTGAAGTTTGAATTATGAATTGTTGATCAATTTATATATATATATATATATATATATATTATTTATACGTAATATCTTGCGTCAAGACTCTGCCATTGTTAGCAATAAATGTTGGTATCCATCAAACTAGTATAAGAGAAGACAATGAGAATAACTACGGATAAAGCTAAATATGTAGAATATTTTCCATAATAGTTTAGGTATTTTTATTTTATATGGTGTAGAATAATTTCCATAATAGTGTAGGTAGTTTATTTTTCTGCCAAATTATATACATATTATATATTTTTCTGAAAAGTTTGCTGAACTAACCAACAATTCTTTTCTTAAAGACAGGCAATATGTATCTTCATTAGAGCTTTTTGGTTATTCTATGCTCCATAAAAGGAAATATATTCGTAGCCAAATATGGAAAAATATTTTCCTTTAAACTCTATCATATTCTTTGTCTTAAAGCAATTAAGATTCGATTTAATTGAGTTCACATTATTTGATTTTGGTTGCTTTCTTAGAGCAGTGAGAAGCATCTCTTTTTTTTTTTAATTGACACGAAAATAATCATTTTTTAAATTTGTTAGTTATACTTTTTTGCTGGGACCAGAACATGAATTTATACGAACTTCACAGCGATTATGGCCAAAGAATAAAACATATATATGACATGAAAATACAAATAAAACTGAGTGGAACTGATAATGCGTCAACGTGTCGACGATGTAAATTACCTTTCATAATTCTTTTTACTATATCGTTTTATGAAAAATAAAATGAACTAAAACCTAGATTGAATTCCATTGGCTAGGTTGCTGAAAACTCATTGGCCCATACAGAAAAGTTCGACTTTCATTGGCTTTTTAATTATGACGAAAGAAAAGACAATTTATAGTTCATATTTTGGACAACCACCTTTTGTTATTTTTTACACGTGAGTAGTTTATTTTTGATTTTTGTCTTTTTATTGGTTAACACTGTAAGGTCAATCATATCACACTCTCTCTAAATTCGACTATTCGATATAACATTTTTATATTTTTAAAAAACGAAGCAAATTATGTAGATTTGAAGTTTATGTTATGTTGACAAGAAGTTGTTTTAAATTTTACATAGTGAACTATCTCTATATGGGAACTAGAATAATCAGAATAAATAGTAAATGTCTTGTGGTAAACATTTATAGATAAATATGTGATGGTAGTCGAGTAGTGAATAAAAAGAACTTGAGATAATAATAATAATAATAATAATAATAATAATAATAATAATAATAATAATAATAATAATAATAATAATAATAATAATAATAATAATAATAATAATAATACACTATCCAAATTCAAGAACTAGATAGAGACAAACTCTATGGCCCCGGTTAAGTAAG
>JAKUCM010002195.1:0-18693 GCA_023374145.1 Lepidium sativum
TGTAATCATATAATATTTTTAATTAAAAATAAAAATAAAAGATATTAGATAAGAAAAATAACTAACCAACGATTATACAGTAAGTATTTTCACACTTATTTTAAGCCACATCAGCAAACTAAAAAGTGCACCAATTAGTAAACAGGGTATTTATTTTCATCCGTAATAAGAAAAATAGAAATAGATACTATAATATTATAACCTACTAAATACCGGTCAGTGGTTTAATATTGACAAAAACAAGAAAAAAAACCTACGAAGTAAATGTATTCATCTAATCCATGCATTATAACCGACGCTCTAAGTTAATGATCATGTTTTGCTGGTCAGGTATACCGTCCAATTTATAAACCAACAATTCCCAAATTTTGGAAATTTTAATATATCTGTTATAAATATACAAGAAATTGACGTTCACAAAATGTTAAAACTCTTAATCTACAAAAGGAGATAATTAATGATAACAGTGGCTAGCAAACTAAATAACAAATGATACGAACTTTTTAAAACTAGATACTTTATTAGTCATAACAAATATCTCTGCTTCGTTAATCCACGTTATCTATTATATAATAAAAAATGACTAGAAAAGTCTAATAAAATAGGTTAATTAGTAGAATAATTTTTTGGCAACTATGAACAGAAAATTAAGATGAAATTACTTGTAATTTTTAAGGCTATAATTTTATTACGAGAATGTCATTTATATTTAATTTTTTCAATTTAAATTCGGTAAAGTAAGTTTTAATTCACGTTATGTAGGTTTTGATTCATGTTGGGTAGGTTTTGATCCACGTTATGTAGGTTTTAATTCATTTAATGTAGATTATGATTCACGTTTTGTAGGTTTTGATTCATATTGGGTCGATTTTGTGTGTTATGTAGGTTTTGGTTCACGTTATGTAGGTTTTGTACTCAGCTATGTAGGTTTTGATTCACGTTATGTAAGTTTGGTATGTTATGTAGGTTTTGATTCATGTTATGTAGGTTTTGATTCACGTTATGTAGGTTTTTGATTTACGTAATGTAGGTTTTGGTTCACGTTATGTAGGTTTTGATTCATGTTGGGTAGGTTTTGGTTCACGTTATGTAGGTTTTGATTCACGTTATGTAGGTTTTGTAATCAATCTTGTAGGTTTGTGTTCTTTAATATTTTGATGCCTTGTTCTTTTTGCTATTCAGCGCAGGCAAAAATGCTGATAGCAAAAAGAGTTTCAATCATTTTGTAAGCTCCCAGATTTCAAGCAAATGCGGCTAGCTATTGGTGTAGATGCCTTCATCGACATACGGGACAATTTCTCAATTGGTGTAGTGCCATAATTGACGTAAAATAAGTATATGGGGGCAGCAAAGCCAGTGGATTGGTTGCTCTGTAATCAACTTGATGTCAACAGAATGAACAAGATGTGGGTATTGATTGGTACCCGCACATTAAGGTTCTCCCTTTATGAGCTTGAGGAGATCTCAGGTCTGCTATGTGGTCTTGTTCAGGAAATAGTGGGTGTGGAGGCATCCCATGAAGATTTTTGGCCTGAGTTAAAAACACGGATATACTCAAAGGTTCTGACTACTACGAACTCACTAAGGCGTTCCAGAGATGCAGGTAGGTATTGGTATAATATATAGGTTTTGGTTCATGTTATGTAGGTTTTAGTATATTATGTAATTTTTTTGGTACATGACATGTAGGTTTTGGTATGTTAAGTAGGTTTGGGTATGTTATGTTGGTTTTGGTACACGTAATGTAGGTTTTGCTACATATAATGTAGATTTTGGTTCATGTTTGTAGGTTTTGCTACACATTATGTAGGTTTTGCTACACTTTATGTATGTTTTGGTTCACGTTTTGTAGGTTTTGGTACACGTTATGTAGGTTTTGTATACTGTTATGTAGATTTGTTTTAAATCTTTGCCAGTTATTTTTAGGAACTAGACATTCGAGAAAAGGAGAATGTTAGGCCTCTTTTTTGTTTTGCATGTAGGTATATTGGGTTTGCATCGAGGAAGGTGGATCCCACTTCACACTACTAAAAGAGTGTTTGATGTAGAGAATTTTCAAAGGTATCCATCGCCCGGAATGCCTTTCAATCCTTAACCAGATCAATCAAAGGAGCGTCATATATTGGCTGACGTACACTATATATGGTTGTGTTCATGTGCTGCTTATATGGGCATTAGAGTACGTTGAATGTCTTGAGAAGCTTTATGGTTCTAGGAGAGATAGTGTGGACATACCGATGCTCTGCTGGGAGATAGGCAGGGCTAAAGGAAGTATGGATGTTATCCTACAAGATGAGATGCATAACTCAAAAGACGGAAAGGTATGTTGCTTTGATTCATGTTTATGTAGGTTTTGATTCCCGTTATGAAGCTTTTGGTATATTATGTTGGTTTTGTTCTCTGATATGTAGGTTTTGTGCTCTGTTATGTAGGTTTTGGGTTTTATTATGTAGGTTTGGTATGTCTAGTAAGTTTCATGCTCCGTTATATAGGTTTTGGTATACAATGTAGGTTTTATGCTCTGTTATATATGTTATGTAGGTTGTGCTCTGTTTATGTAGGTATTGTGCTATGTTATGTAGGTTTTGGGTCACGTTATGTAGGTTTTGTTAAACATTATGTAGGTTTTGCTGGTTACATATTATTTGAAACTAAACACTTTTGCATATTTGTCTTGTTAAGAACATGCTGCACAAGCTGGTGGAAGAATTTTATCCTTTCTAGAAGGGAGAACGTTGGGGAACCGTGCACTCCACATGGTTGAGGATATACTTGGAGATGTACTCGATGAGAGCTTCTGGGAGACGGCCAATTCGAAGAAGAGGAAGTTGGCGATGATGGCCATTGACGGCCAAAAAATCAAGGAAGGTTTGTGATGTAGGTTTTAATTCACGTTACTAGGTTTTGGTATGTGATGTAAGTTTTGATTCACGTTATGTAGGTTTTGAGTCATATTACGTAGGTTTTGGTATGTCATGTAGGTTTTAGTATGTCATGTAGTTTTCTAATATTGAATTATATCTTTGTATAGGGAGTGGTTATAGAGGAGGCACAGGTTCCGCCTCTGAAGAAAAAGCCACCACCAAACAATGAAATGGAGAAGAGGTTGAAGGTGTTTGAGAGTACTAATATCATGGACATCTCCTTGAAGTCCTTCATGAAGGAGAAGATTAGAGATAAGACTCAGTCATCCATATAGAAGGAGCAATCGTCCATAAGGTCGCTATTGGAGGGATTGATGGCAGAGTTCAAGCAGGCTGAGAAGAATAATGATGAGAAATTTAATAGGTTTTTGGAGATAGAAACCAAGATGTGCAGTTTTGAGAGTCCCCTCTCATTGAGAACAAAACAGCCTAGCGGAATTGTGACCCTGTAGGTGAAGAAGAAGCCTCGCCACTCAAAGTCGGTGATGATCACGGGGTGGAGGAGGAGGTTGGCAAAGAAAATGACAAATCTAGGGTACGTAATTCTCTTTTTTAAGGGGATGTAACTATTATGTACTATGTTATATGATGTATCTTGTATACTTGTATACTATATATTGTTATGTGGTAGTCTTAATAAATTTCTTCCTTCATAATGCACCATCATGGAAGGTAGTTGGGAAAGAAACTTCAGACCCAGAGAGTCCAATGACTAAGGTTGTGCGATCTGGTAGACAAGAACAACCTTGCATATATATAATCGATACAAAAGTCCTCCAAAACCTAAAATCATTTATGACTTTGCCTAAAGATGATGATGATTGGTTGATGACTATTAAAAGTCTAGACGACGAACAATCAACAAATCCCTTCGATAATCAAAAGGCTCTAGATGTATAGCTTGTTCGACGAGAGAAAAGAAAAATTGAACTGTTTGCTTCTCAGGTAAATTTATATGCTTAGTAGATTTTGGGTTCTGTGATGTAGGTTTTAGGTATGACATGTAAGTTTTGGGTTCTAAGATGTAGGTTTTGAGTTTTGTTATGTAGGTTTGGGTTCTGTTATATAGGTTTTGGGTTTGACTTGTAGGTTTTGGGTTCTGTTATGTAGGTTTTGGGTACGACTTGTAGGTTATGGGTTTTTTTATTTAGGTTTTGGGTCCTATTATGTAGGTTTTAGGTTCTCTTATTTAGGTTTTGGGATCTGTGATGTAGGTTTCGGGTATGACATGTAGGTTTTGGGTTTCTGTTATGTAGGTTTTGGGTATGACATGTAGGTTCTGCGTTTTGTAATGTAGGTTTTTTGTTCTGCTATTGGGTTATGTGATGTAGGTTTTGGAATGACATGCAGGTTTTGTGTTCTCTTATGTAGGTTTTTGATATGACATGTAGGTTTTGGGTTCCGTAATGTAGGTTTTGTGTTTTGTTATGTAGGGTTTGGGTACGAAGGTGTTACTACTGTTATGTAGGTTAGTAATGAAGGTATGTAGTCCTACTTATGATTGTTTCTTCTTTTCCTACAGATTTCACCCTTCAAAGGATTTTCAATTGTGAATCATATTTTGCAAGGAGTCAACCAATCAATCTCTATATATGATCCATTTGGAGGTGAGCCAACTGACGAGACTTGTTGAATACGTCACAGCCGATTTGTAAGTCCTCTTCATAACCTAATTAAATAATTACAGCCTTATGTTGTTGTGTAACATGTAAGTCTATTTAGGTATGGTGACGACAGCCCACGGAAAAATACCGATTTCTACCTTCGGTACGCTATTATGTTGATGTTTCGAAGAAGACAATACTAGGAAGTTAAGCCATTCAGAAGTCGCTGGATAGCTTTTGTTGATCTGGATTTTTCAACGATGTGGGCTACCGAGTACCAGAATGACTTCCTCGATGCAAGGGCAAGAATTACTGTTTTGAGGCAGGGTACGTAGACCTTTACCAAGGGAATGGCGGTATGTATGCTACTAAGAGGAAATGAGTTTCGGAGGTGGACTGGGTATACATTGCACACAACGTTGGGGGAGCTCATTGGGTTGCGTTGGAGGTGGAATTGGTGAAGTGTAAGATCAAAGTCTTTGATTCCGACATGTTTATATTGTCGAACCGTATGGTTTTGGGCCAATGCAAAACTTTCACAAAGATGATCCCACTCTTGGTGAAACAAATGTCAACGCCGGAACAGAAAGAGAGTCTTATTGATACATCATACAAGATAGCAAGTTTCAAAGGAGCTCAATAGAAGAATTGTGTGGGGATTGTGGGATTTTTGCACTCAAGTTCATTGAATGTTTGGCCCTAGGTGTCCCATTCGATGATTTGACCGAGAATATCATTTCACTCATCCGGATGAAGTATGCAGCAAAGGTCCTAGATGAGCTTCCCCAGGATTGTGACGTTATCATAACTAACCCCAATCCTCGAGGAGAGATGGACAACAAGGGTATGTGGATTTTCGACAGCCAACCTTGAGGAATAGGTGTATTCACGTACTCTAGTGTAGTTTTAATGTATATATAGGTTTAATGTATTATTGTGTATCGTGTTCTAACCTGTACATAACAACAAACGATGTAGGTTTGATAATTTCTTGTTTATCGCCACGTAAAAACATACATAACAGGAAGTAAAACCCAACATAGCTGTAAATTACAAACCTACATAACACATAGCAAAACCTACAAAAAAAAGGACAAAACCTACATAAGAGGTCGTAAAACCTACATCAAAAGACGTAAAACCTACATAATAGTGAGTCCAAACCCTACATAATAGTGAGTAAAAACCTAAATAACAGAAAGTCAAAACCTACATAACAGTGAGTGAAAACCTACATAACACTGAGTGAAAATCTATATAACAGGAAGTAAAATCCAACATAGTTGTAAATTACAAAACGACATAGCACATAGCAAAACCTACAAAAGGAGACGTAAAACCTACATAACAAGAAGTAAAAACCTATAGCAGAGGAAGAAAAACCTACATAACAGTGAGTAAGAACCTACATAACAGGTAGTCAAAACCTACATAAAAGGATGTAATTTCAGTTCTTATGGCAGGCAATGTATCAAACGGTCATGTCTGCAATGGGCAAGTGCACGTACTATGGTCGTGTTGAGAACACTTTGAACAAGTATATGTCTTCCTTGGTCGTTTAGACTTAGCTACAACCTCTAGGACGCTCTTTATTCTTGATTTTCCCGGTCGGCCTGCTTGGTTTTTAATCGGTTGAAGCTTACAAACTTTGTTAGTGACCTCCTCGGGAACATGTGTAGCAGCATCTCGAAGTCTTAATCAACTTCAAGCTTTATTAGTGTGACGGGATTTGTTCTTCTTATCATGAATAAATACGCAGGTAGTTGTTCATAGTTGCTTTTCGAGGACCCTTCAACCAGCTGTTGGGCTTCCTTTAAGACCCAGTGTGCCTTCCAATATTTCATCTACATCAAAGGAAAAAAACCTAAATCGAAGACAACAAACCTACATAACGTGAACCAAAACCTACATATCATACCAAAACCTACATAATGTGAACCAAAATCTACATAACGTGAAGCAAAGACTACATAACATTAACCAAAACCTACATACCATACCAGAACCTACATAACGTGAACCAAATCCTACATAACGTGAACCAAAACCTACATACTAAAATCTACATAATGTGAACCAAAACTTACATATCATACCAAAACCTACAAAACGTGAACCAAAATCTACATACATCAAAGAATCATTGACCTTAACAACATAGTGTTTATTTAAACAGTCGGAGACATGAAGGAGCTGAACAGACGGACCTACACCACCAACAAAATCAACATAGAGGTGAGGTAGAACATATGGACTAGCTTTTCTAGCACAACATGGCCGCTCTGTCACAGAACAAATGTGTTGTCCCACATATTTTTTAATGTAGAAGCACGAGCTACTATCAATTGATATTATAAACGTCAAAATCAAAATGATGAGTTACAGCAAGAATCTTCAACCTTGTCTCCAACTCCTCTTTAGTGGGATAACATATCCTAATGACTAAGTCTACATCACCCAATCTTTGACCCACAAACTCCTCACTAGAAAAGAATTCCCTTTTCTTAGAGGAACTGGTAAGGTTCTCTCCACTTACGAGTGTACTCTTCATCTCCAGAGCTGGAGCCATCAGGATCGTCACAGTAGTCAAATATACTTATTTGTCTTCAAACTGTTCATTGGATTGTAGGTTTTCTGAAAACCTAGTACACTGCTCAGCTACAGACTCATGGAGACTTTCATCATGAACTACCTCTTCTTCTGATCTTGCATAAAACTCAACACAAAGACACACTTTATACCTCCTTGACTTCTCCACAAAGATTCATATTAACTCAATATCAAATAAGTAAACAGGTGGTGTATCTTCAGAAAGTAGTCTCATTTCCTCAGTCGGCCTCTTATAACTCAGAGCAACATCATATAATCGTTTAATCATCTGAAATTGCTTGCATACCTCTGAAACTACTCCACCAAGTTTTTTCCTGCCTGAATTCTAATCAATTTGCTCCCACACAATTTATCAACATAAAAGAACCACCGATCTTCCTCATGCCTTCATCTTCCACGAATTACTTCAACTTAATCCATTTAAAAATTGTAACAGCTCACAATGAAAGATCATGAAAGATATCAGGTTGTTAGGTGATCTCATTAAATGTAGTTGTTAGGTGGAGGCTTAATGACAGGGTAAAATGATCATTATATGAGACCTAGGTAGCATAACCTAACAAACCTACATAACGTATGTATCAAAATCTACATAACATATGTATCAAAACCTACATAGTGTATGTATCAAAACCTACATAATGTACGTATCAAAATCTACATAACATACGTATCAAAACCTATATAACGTATGTATCAAAACCTGCATAACGTACGTATCAAAACTTACATAACAAAACCTACATTACGTGTAACAAAACCTACATAAGGTGACTTAAAACCTACATAACGTGTACCAAAACCTACATACGTACATAAAGGTTGATGGGCAAACCTACATTACGTAAATGAAACCTACATGAAGTGATTCAAAACCTACATTATGTACCAAAACCTACTTTACATAGCAAAACCTACATACAGTACCCAAACTTACATAACGTGAACCAAAGCCTACATACCAGTTCAAAACATAACCTACATTACGCATGTATCAAAACCTACATAACGTACATATCAAAACCTACATAACGTACGTATCAAAATTTACATAGCAGTACATAACAAAACCTACATTACGTGTAGCAAAACCTACATAACGTACGTATCAAAACCTACATAACGTATGTATCAAAACTTACATAGCATTACATAACAAAATCTACATTACGTGTAGCAAAACCTACATAATGTGACTCAAAACATACATGACGTGTAGCAAAACCTACATTACGTAGCAAACCTACATTACGTAAATCAAAACCTAAATGAAGTGATTCAAAACCAACATTACGTACCAAAACCTACTTTACATAGCAAAACCTACATTACGTGAATCAAAACCTACATAGCCTACATAACAAGTCAAAACCTACATATATGAATCAAAAACCTACATACATTACCTAAACCTACATACATTACCCAAACCTACATATCAGTTTGGAACAAAACCTACATCTGCCACAGGTTTTTTTTTATTTACTCGTGGCTGACGTGGAATTACACATTAATGGCATTTTCGTAATATTTTTTCTTTTCAAACAAAAAAAAAGGACAGCCTTATTTAAAATTGAAATATTAGATTTGTAATTTCAATATTTTCGAACTATAAATGTAATTAACTCATTTTTTAAGACTAGTTCAGTAATTCACCCTATATAATAAGCGTGTAATATTAACTTAAACATTGTATTATATTATTTTGTTTTGGCTTAAAATGTATTGTAACAAATGTGTTACTAAAAACTACTAATCACATAATATTTTTATTTATTATAATAATAAAAATTGATTATCTTGATAAAAATATGTAACTGATAATTATCTAAAAAAACATTGTATCAACAATTATTTCAATAAATTATATCAACGATTATTTATGAGAGAACCTAGAATATGACAACTTTAATTTAAACTCAACGGTATATAATATAATTTTAAAATATAAAATATCTCCAAAATCAATATGTTATATCGAGTTATAATGAAATAATAAAAGTTGTAATGAAATATTGAGTTTATATTATTTTATATCGAGTCATTAATATAATATATCGCATTCATATTATTTTATATGGAGACATAATTTACATAATTAACATTAATTTTTAATGTTTAAAATATATTATATAAAAGGAATCCCTAATCAATATCTATCTTAAATTTTTAATCCTACTCCTAACAGAAAAAAATCTACCAAACTAAAGTCATTATTCTATTTAATACTCATTTCCTAACTTTTTCTCAAAACACTAATAATTCTCAGAATCTTTACTCTCAAGTATTTTATAATTCATTTTTTTTGCTAATTTTTTGTTGAAACCTACAAACAAAATTGGAAAATTAAAGTTTAGTTTCTTAAATTCTAGAAGGTATTTTTTCCGACCAAAAAAAAAGCTTTGGAAGTTATTAATTACAAAATTTGATCGAACCATTGATATAATTCTTTGTGATTCTAAGCTTTGTAACTAATATTTTATCAATTACATTTATAATCATTAGGAATGTTTTCTAACTAATTCATTTTTTAAAGGTGATAAAACTAATGTACCTAAAATTTATTGTAATTTAAAACTACAATCAATATGTTATATTTTTAAGAAATTATTGACAGTTTTACATCGCCTAGATTTCAAACATCGTCTAAATATATGAATTTTGGATAGTAATTTTTTTTTAAATAACTCAAAATATTTATTAACTAATTCATATATTTTATAGGGTGAAGAAGAAACTAATTTCTAAATTTTTAATCTTCTTAAGAAGATAATAATTCTTTGAAGTATATTATAATTATTTATAAGTATATTTGAATTAGTATAGTATGAATAATTGATATTATTATGTCTATATTTATATTAGTAAATATTTGATGAATTACATTAAATATCATAAATAATGTTGGTGTCATATCGATAATATAAAGTACAAAAATTAAGCATAAATCTAAAAACTTAAATGAATATACGTTTAAAATCTAAAATGAATGTGGGTCTAAAATTTAAAATAAATACGAGTTTTAAAATTTAAATAAACATGGATCTAAAAACCTATATCACATGAGTAAAAAGAATTTATATATATATATATATATATTGTAATGTATCAAAACCAAAATAAACAAAGATCAAAAAATATATTTCGTATACAACACCGGTTATCATTATAAATTTAATTTTAATATATAAAATTATTAAATATAAGAATAATTATAAATACAAATTGACTTCTTACAATAATATATCTCATGTATAATATGAGCATCATCTAGTTTATTAAAGATTTCGCAATCTCTGGTTTGTTTTCTCTACTAATCTACGTTGAACGTCAGACCTATTTATTTATCAATAACTACGCATAGTCTACGCTAACCTTATATAACCAAAATATCGATTATAAGAAAAAAAAGAGTTGAAAAAGAATTCATTCTATGGATTTCATAAAACCAGGAATTGCTTACTATCTCTATATCTTAAGTTTATAACTAGATGGCATGCGTTTCTTCAATTTGTTCAAAAAGTATAATCGCACGTTTACAAACACCGATCAACCAATTTCATCTGGTTATTAGACCACCTCCAAAAAAGTTTTTAAGGTGTTTTTAGCAATTTAAAAAATAAAAAAAGTTAAGAAATTATGAAAAAAGAGTAAGATGGAGTTTTTATTTAAAAATTTTAAGAACCCTTCAATAAAGTATAAAACCCCACTTACATAATTTTTAATTTTTAATTAGTCTAATTTTCATTAAAATATTAAAATTTAATAGTGTAAAGCTTTTTAGTTAAATACCAACCATTATTTTAGATACTAATTTTAGGTATCTTAATTGATGGAGGTGCTCTTAGGATTTCCTGCTAAAAAGCAAATAATATAAATTTAGGAAAAAAACTATAACTATCCATCAAAGACATGTTTAAACGTAGTAAATAACTTGAGTTTACAACCAAAACTAAACATTAACTAGTCATTTCCGATTCAAGAAACTAAAGATGCGAGAAGACTGAGATCCTAACCATACTCGGACTAACCAAACTGAGCTAAACCAAGCTAATTAGAAAGAACACTCCGAACTAAACCTGTCAGAAATCTTAAAAGTTTGTGACAAAGGTTTCTGTTT
This sequence comes from Lepidium sativum, assembly GCA_023374145.1. NCBI lineage: Eukaryota > Viridiplantae > Streptophyta > Magnoliopsida > Brassicales > Brassicaceae > Lepidium > Lepidium sativum. The sequence goes on from JAKUCM010002195.1 coordinate 11,259, forward strand.
TGTATTGATAGCGGCAATGTGCCTTATATACAAGCATTGAGAGATAATGATTAACCTACTATACATTGTGTTACAACAAGACCTGATAAGGGCCCAATACCCCCCCTCAAGCTGGTATGTGTAGATTACAAATACCAAGCTTGCTTGAAAAATTCTCGAACTCTCGCTTTCCTAGTGCCTTTAGTCATGATGTCAGCGAGTTGAGAATGTGAAGAAACTTGTTTCATTATGATAGTGCCTCGAATAATCTCGTCTCGCGTGAAGTGACAATCGGATTCAAAATGTTTTGTGCGAGCATGAAACACAGGGTTCGCAGCAAGTTGAAGAGTAGATAGACTATCGGAGTGAAATATTACCTGATTAGAGCAGTCAATACCAAGTGAAGGAAGAAGTTCACGAAGCCAAAGTATTTCACTCATGGTGGCAGCCATAGCTCGATATTCGGCTTCACCAGATGACTGAGATACATGATCATGTGTCTTGGTTTTCCAAGACAATGGCGAGCCACCTAGCTGTATGAACCAGCCGGTAAGGGAGCGACGTGTGAGAGGACAGCCAGCCCAATCTGAATCACACCATGCGGTGAGGCGGAGGTCAGTGTGTGCGCGTAATAAGATGCCTTGGCCTGGGCTGTTTTTAAGATATCGAACAACTCGTAAAGCGACATCCCAATGTGCTTGTTTCGGTGCTTGCATAAACTGTGACAAGATGTGAATAACATAGGAGATTTCTGGTCTGGTATTGCCAAGATAGATTAGTCGACCAATCAAACGTTGATAAGCCAAAGGATCTTGTATAGTATTACCACGTGCTAGCGCTAGCTTAGATTTTGCTCGAGTGGGAAACTGACAAGAGTAGCACCAAGCATCCCTGTTTCAGAAATGATGTCCAGTGCATATTTTCTCTGGCACAAATACATACCTGTTGGATTTCTTGCAACATCAATGCCAAGAAAGTAGCGAAGAAGACCCAAGTATTTCATATGAAACTGTGAGCTGAGATACACTTTAAATTGATTTATGACAGCCAATATACTCCCAAAAATTATCAGGTCGTCGACTTAAACAAGTACATGTAAAGAGAACGTTGTTGTGTCAAGTGTGAACAAAGAATAGTCTTTGACATTATGTTGAAATCCGTAGTCCTCTAAAGCTGTACACAATTTTTCAAACCAACACCTTGGGGCTTGCTTGAGGCCATAAACACAATTTTTATCCTTAGTCTTGAAACCCGGAGGGAGTTTCATGTAGACTTCTTCATGAAGATCACCATGAAGGAAAGCATTATGAACATCCATTTGATGCACTTCCCAATCACGAGTGATAGCTTGTTGTAGAGAAGCTCTTATTGTAACCATTTTTTCAACTGGTGCAAAGGTTTCATTGTAGTCAATGTCTTCAGTTTGATTGTTTCCCAACACCACAAGTCGAACTTTATGTCTTTCTAGAGTGCCATCAGCTTTATATTTAAGGTGAAAAACACATTTGCAACCGAGAGCTACCTTTCCCGGAGGCAAATCCTCAATTGTCCAAGTATTCAAATTCTCTAATGCAACCACTTCATCCTTAACTGCATAACGCCAATTTTCATCCAAGAGAGCTATGCTATATGACTGTGGTTCCTCGGCGGAAGTAATAGCCAGAAAATATGCTTGATATGTTGTGGAGAACTGAGAACTGGATAAGAAATTATCAATTGGAAATGGCGTTACCGAGGGATGTGGAGAATGAAGAAGAGTGGAGACATAGTCTGCCAGCTTCATTGGTTGTTTCTTTACTCTTAAGCCACGACCTACTTGCTTAGGTTCAGGCTCAATTGTTGTTGGTAAAACATCGGATACAGAAACTGCAGGTTCTGGTGGTAAAGTAGTTGTTGGAGCTGCAGGTGGTGTAGCTGTTCGAGGGTCTGTTTCGGCAATTTCCTCATCGTGTGTTGATGATGATGATGCAGGACATGCATATTGTTCTGAATCTGATTGAAATGGTGGCAGGTTTGGTGCAGGAACCGGTGAGAGATTGTATTGCTTGTTCTGTAAGCAATTCTGTAACGTTAGGAACGGTATTAACACCACGTGGTGATGTAGAGTGGTGTTGTGATGCAGTAGATGGCAAGAGATCATCATCATGAAGAAATGGTGTCAGCTGTGACTCCATTGAAACGACTGCATCAACAAAATGAAATGTGTTTCAATGAAAATCACAGCTCTTAAAACAGAGATTTTTCTTGTGTCAAGGTTGTAGACATGCCAACTTTTCTTGTTGAATGGATATCCGATGAACACACTTTTGTGACTGCGAGGTGCAAATTTATCCCCTCCATGTTTTTCGTTGTGAACATAACACAAGCTACCGAAAACCCGAATATGACTCATCGGAGGAGAGCGTCCATAAACCATTTCAAAAGGCGTTTTCCCTTTATGCAAATCAGTGGAAGTGCGATTGATTAAATAACTGGCAGCAAGAGCACAGTAACCCCAGAATTCAATAGGTAGTGAAGCTTGAAAACGAAGTGTGCGAGCAACATTAAGGATGTGGCGGTGTTTTCTTTCCACACGGCCATTTTGTTGTGGTGTTCCGACACAAGATGTCTCATGGATGATGCCAAGTTGGGTAAAGTGTTGTGTGAGACTTGTGAATTATGTGCCATTGTCACTTCTTAAAACTTTGACCTTTGTGGAGAATTGTCGTTCCACCAAAGCCAAACAAATTTTAAGATGTGTTGGAGCGTCTGTTTTACAAGGTATTAAGTATATCCAAACTGTGCGGGAGTAATCATCCACAATAGTTAGAAAATACTGTGAACCACAAAGTGAAGGAGTTTGATATGGCCCCCATAAATCACAGTGAATCATCTCAAAAACAGAACTAGTCTAATTAATACTGATGGGAACAGTTTCTCTTGTTTGTTTTTCTCGAATGCAAATATCACAAGTTGCTGAATCAAAAGTAAAATGACTAAAATCAGAACACTGTAATTGTTTGATAGCTTTGGAGGATGGATGACCCAAGCAATGATGCCATAAATCCGCAGAATTCAAGGTGGTGGTGTGTAATATCTTTGCAGGCTCGACATCCTGGAAAAAATATAAACCATTATGCTGCTCACCCGCCCCAATCAGGGTCCTCATGATGCGGTCCTGAATGATACAAATGTCATCAGTGATATAAAAGACACAATGAAGATCTCCTGTTAATTGAGAGATCGAAATCAAGTGGCATTGCAGTCCATCAACGAAATAGACATCTTGGAGTGTCAATGTTGAATTTAGCAAAACACGACCAGGAGTAGTGGAAGTGGTGAATCTCCCATCCGGTAATTTTATTAATACTAGACTCATATAAGAAACATCTTTCAAGAAGTCAAGTGTTCCACTCATATGATTTGATGCCCCAGTATCAATAATCCAAGAATCATCAAATAATATACCAGATAATCTCTCATGTGTAGGCGTTTTCTCAGCAAGAAGGTTGATCAATGTTTTCCATTGATTCTCATCAAGACCACTCACATCAAAGCGATCTGCAGAAGAGGAAACAGCAAATGCAGAACCTGTATGAACATGATTTGCATGAGCTGAGTTGATGTCTTTGCCTTTTGCAGAGGACGCAATAGTGGGAGGTTCGGCCTTTCTACGTGTTTGATCATTCCACCAAGGAAGATAGCCAATTTTCCTGAAACAATTGTCAGCAATATGACCGGTGCAATTGCAAAGAGTACAAGAAACAGAGGAACCTCTGTTGTCATAACCACGAGGTTGATGACGAGATCGATTTCCAGAGGTTAGCACAGCAAAGCTAACAACATTCGTTCATTCATCAGTAACTCAAGTGATGAGCCTTGAATCTTCATCGCGAGAAACAACATTGTAAGCTTCTTCAAGAGATGGAAGAGTTTCGCGAGAAAGAATACATAATTTGACAGCTTCGTATATTGTTTCATCGAGCCCCATGAGGAATTGATGCAGTTTATCCTCTTCTCTTTCACGATGAACCATCTCCATGGTTTTTGCTGTTTGGTAGTCAGCAAGATTTCTCCAAAGTTTGATGAGTTTGCCGTAGTAGGTTTATATGGGCAAACCATTTTGGTGACAATTAGCAAGTTCAGCTTTGAGTCTCTGGACTCGCTGTCCATTTTTGAAGCCATATCTCTTCTGTATATGTGTCCACAGTTCTGATGCGTCATTTGTGTACGTCAAGGATGTGGCAATACTGTCGTATATCGTGAGTTTGATCCAGAAAACAATAAGAGCATTATTTGCAACCCAATCTTCATAATCTTGTGAAGTTTCATCAGGCTGTTTGATAGATCCATCAGCGAATCCAAACTTTTTGCGAGCTTTGAGTGCCAAACGCAGATTGGAGGCCCATTTTCCGTAGTTAGAGCCTCGAAAGAGAGGTTTGGAGATCAAAGTGTCTGGATTATCGCATGCTGTGAGGTCATAAGGCGAAATTGTCCGGCGAGTTTCAACTCGAGTAGTAGAGCTGTTGGTTGGGGTGTCGTCACTCATGTTTAAAAAAATTTATATGTCTTGAGCGGAAAACGTGTATTAGGGATCCGTAAGCAATAACCTCTTTGTAGTATTAGGTTAGAGCTCTGATACCATGTCAGAAACCTTAGAAGTTTGTGACAAAGGTTTCTGTTTTGTATTGATAGCGGCAATGTGCCTTATATACAAGCATTGAGAGATAATGATTAACCTACTGTACATTGTGTTACAACAAGGCCTGATAAGGGCCCAATAAAACCAACTTCTCGATAAAACGATCGATGTGAATAAAGAAGATGAGATAATGAACTTAGTTCACCATCTAATGAGAACCAAAAGACAAGCGCCGCCATGAGCGGAAGATCTGATAGCGGAAGAATAAATCTCCAAATGATAGATCTGCTTTCCAAACGGGGAGAAGAAACCACTGCCACATCAGAGAAGCTCATCACAAGAACCCGACCAGAAAACAAACACCAGAGGAAATCGAAAACTAGGCTCGGCTTCATGATGCTAACAAAGCCATCGACTACCGTTAACCGATAAACAAGCTGAAAACTTAAGAAAAGGCTTTGGCAGCTAGGGAAAGATCAACAAGAGTAAAGTGTGGAAACGTTAACCTTTATGTTAGATATTTTACAATATATATAGGTGATTACATAGAGACATTACGGTATATACAATGATGTAATTAGCCTTTCTATACTTATATTCTATATACCCCCTAAAATCAAGGAAGATATGGCACGACACTCTTGTTTATTAAGTCTTGAAACCAAGCATGAGATAACGGTTTCGTCAATGCATCGGCAAACTGGTCCTTTGTTGAGACATAAGAAACTCGAAGTGCACCGGATTGGATATTGTTGCGGACGAAGTGAGAATCAAGAGTAATATGTTTCACACGAGAGTGAAACACCGGGTTGGCACATAGATATGTGCCACCAATGTTTTCACAATAAATGACAGGAGCTGCAGGGTAGTGGAACGTGCATCCAGGTGAATATAGAACATATGCCAGCCAAGCTCTATAGCCGCATTTGCAACAACACGATACCTAGCCTCCGTGGATAAAATAAAGATGCCTTTTTGCTTCTTTGAAGACTAGGCGACCGGTGTATTTCACATGTAGACAATGTATGCATTGGTAGACACAAAATCGTCAGCATCACTAGCCCAATGAACATCTAAGTATGTGTGCAAGGTAAGTGGTGAGTCTGATTGTATGAATATGTCGTGAGAGACGGTACCTGCAAGATAGCAGAGCAAGCGTTTCACGGCCTACCAATGATCTTCAGTACGCGATGCATGAACAGTAATAATTTAACGCGTTACATCTTTGATTTTTTAAAATTTTCCTATATGAATTTTCTATAATGTAACAATAATAATAATAATTTGAATTTTTGTAAGACAAATTAAATTTTGGGATGATTTTACATGTAACTAGTATGTTGTTATCAGAGTCTATGATTACAAGGAATTGTATCATGGTATAAAAAAATTCTTTAAGAGAATTTGATTTCAGATATTTGTGTAATATGGCCTTATATAGTTTGACATTTGAAAGGATTTATGTTATAGATTGAGTTTTGTTTATCTACTTGTTGACAAAAAAATATTAATACATTGACTATGTAGTTTACATTAATCACCTCAGCGTCTGACTAAAGGTCCATCTGGGCGCGTGACAGAAGATCAGCTCAGCGTCTCACAACTAATCTACTCGGAGCCTGGCTTAAATATGCCTAGGTTAAGATGTATATTTTAATATGTCTATCTAAATATGCCTAGTTGAATATGTCTAGCTCAGTTTGTCTAGCTCGATATGCCTAGCTGTATACGCCTACCTCAATATGCCTAGTTCAATATGTCTAGCTTGATATGCCTAGCTCAATATGCCTAGTTCACTATGTCTAGCTTGATATGACTAGCTCAATATGCTTAGCTCAGTTTGTCTTGCTCAATATGCCTAGTTCAATATGCCCAGTAGAATATGCCTACCTCAGTTTTCCTAGCTCAATATGCCTAGCCTGATATGCCTAGTTGTATATGCCTAACTCAGTTTTCCTAACTCGATATGTCTACTTTGATATGTCTAACTCAGTTTTTCTAGCTCAATATGTCTAATCCAAAATGCCTAGCTCAGTTTTCCTCGCTCAATATACCTAGTTGAATATGTCTAGTTCAGTTTGTCTATTTCAATATGTCCAGCTTAATATGTATAGCTCAAAGTGTTTAGCTCACAAAAAAATATAATTGTACTTTATGTTATACTTATAGATTGTAATCACGGAACAACTATATAATGCTAAGGAGAGTGAGTTAGAGCATCCAATACATAAGAAAAAAATGGGGTCTCCAGTGGCCTCTTTGACTGCAACTTTGCTTCTCTTAGCTTTTTGTCTCTCACACCTCCGCTGATTACGTCTACTCTTTCCCTCCTCCACGGATTAAACAATAAAAGGCACAAGATCATCGACGAGAGAATTGAAATAAATACGTATATCTAAAGAAAAAAATCCTATCTTAATGTATCTTTCTATATTTTCAAATGCCATGTAATAAAATTTCAAACATGTTAATGACTGTGGTCCCTTCATGCATGCAAAAGTCAGTCATATGTTTGTAAGTTCAAGTATTGTTTTTGCTTCAAATCCTTCAATTTCAACATTTGAATAAAAAGTATGTTTTTTTCTCGTTTCTCCTGCTCCACAATCTCAAAATTTAATTGGTCTGCTATGAAATTCTCAAATGAACTATATAATTTACCTCTTAGATGAATAATATATACAAATATATTGTTATTAGAACTGAAAACGTGTTTAATTAAAGCTCGGACGATATAATGGAACTGGTCAAACAGTTGTTGTACTTTTGAGCAAAATGTGATCATATAAGTACAACATCTTTAAGTCTTAATGTGGACCCGAAGCAAAAATACAAAAA
>JAKUCM010002196.1:0-25352 GCA_023374145.1 Lepidium sativum
GGTGCCAACTCTGGAAATGAAAGAATTTTTGTAGTGGAGAGAATTCTAATCAAAGGGAATTCTTTTGTAGTGATGAGTTTGTGGGTAAAGGATTAATTGATGTAGACTTAGCCATTGGGCAATGTTATCCAACAAAAGAGGAGATGGAGACAAGGTTGGAGATTCTTGCTGTAACTTGTCGTTTTGATTTTGATGTTATAGCATCATCACGATTCTTGTTGTGCGTGAAGTGTTGGGTGCCTAGATGTCAATGGTACCTTAGAGAAGCATCAATTGATAGTAGCTTGCACTTCTACATTAAAGTATGTGGGAAGACACACTTGTTTAGTGACAAAGCATTATGTCATGCAAGACAAGCTAGTCCATATATTCTATCTCGCCTCTATGTTGATTTTGTTGGTGGTGTAGGTCCGTCTATTATGCCCCTTCATGTCTCTGAATGTCTAATTAGACACTATAAAGTTAAGGTTAATGGTTATTTGATTCAAGTTATGTAGGTTTTGGTCCACATTATGTATGTTTTGGTTCCTCTTATGTAGGTTTTGGTTCCGCTTATGTAGGTTTTGGTTCAAGTTATGTATGTTTTGATCCATGTTATATAGGTATTGGTACACATTATGTAGGTTTTGGTTCCGTTTATGTAGGTTTTGATTCAAGTTATGTAGGTTTTGATTCAGGGTTTTCCATTCATGCGGAAGGTTCTGGTTGTTGATGGCACATTTATTCAAGTTAATTAAAAAAGCGGTAACTATGTATAGGTTACAAGATTTCAATGAACTATTTTCACAAATACAAAACTCAATCCTCTCATTCATGCTTATTTACTTAAAGTTGATGTTCGGTTGTGGAGTCATGTACATTTCCCAAGTAATAGGTTCAACATCACGACAACGAACATAACCAAATCAATCAATCATGCCTTGAGTGAAGCAAGGACTTTTCCAATTGTGCAACTAATTAATGCAATAAGGTCCATGTAAATAAGGTGGTTCTCCGATAGGAGGAAAAATGCGGCACTAACGACATCTTTCACATCTTGCATGGAGAAAGAGCTAAAGGTATGTAGGTTTTGGTTCTAGTTTTGTAGGTTTTACTTGATGTTATGTAGGTTTTGGTAACTTCATGTAGTTTTTACTTCCGCTTACGTGGGTTTAACTTCCGCTCATGTAGGTTTTACTTTTGCTTACATAGAATTTGGAAGTAATGTAGGTCTATGTTATGTAGGTTTTGGTATATTATGTTTTGGTATGCTATGTAGAATTTAATATGTTATATAGGTTTTTGTATGCTATTAACGATGTTGGGTTAATTATTGACCTTTTAAGGGAGAGTTTAGGAGGCCAAACTTTTCGCGGTATAACAAATAGATGAACATCAGGTACATGTGACAAACCACATCTCGTCTAATGTTGTCAATTTAACAGAGAGAAAATGTTCATGCAAGAGGTATGACGTGCACAAAATTCCTTGTGTACATGCCCTAGCTGCCGCCGAAAGTGCTCGTCTTCAAACAGTCTCTCTCACTCATTCGTGTTACCACACATCAACTTTGAAGTATGCCTACGTGAAGTGTATTAAGTCTCGAGATGCTGCTATACTTGTACCCATGAGGAGGTTGCTAACGTGGTTTGTCACAGTGTTATATAGGTTTAACGACCTCTTATGTAGATTTTACGTTCTGTTTTATAGGTTTTTTGGAGTGTTATGTAGTTACTTCTTTTTATGTTGGTTTGTACATGGCGATAAACAAGTAACTATCATTATGCAACATACATCGTTTGTTGTTATGTACACGTTAGAAGAAGTTACAAAATTATACATAAAACATACAATAAAGTACTTTATTAAACCCACTCTTCAAAGTTAACTATTGAAATCCACGTACCCTTGTTGTCATTATCTCCTTGGAAAGCTCATCTAGGACCTCTGCTGCATACTTCATTCGGAGGAATGGAATAATGTTTTCGTACACCTATGACCAAACATTCAATGAACTTGAGTGCAAAAATCCCACAATCTCCACTGTAACTTTGTTGTGGAACTCTTTTGACCCTTGAAATTTTGTATGTTTGGCCGGCAAGCTTTTCTTTCTGAATCGGTAATGCCATTTATTTTACCAAGAAAGGGATCATCCTTGCGAAGGCTTTGCCTTGGTCCAAAAGGAAGTCCACCTCCAATGCCACCCAATGAGCTCCCCCAACGTTTTGTGCTATGTATACCCGATCCACCTCTCTGCTACCCATTTTTTTCCAGTCACATATATATTGTCATTCCCTTCGTACATGTCTACATACCCTCATTCAAAATGGAAATTCTTGACCTTGTTGCGAAGGAAGTCAGTATGGTACTCGGTAACCCACATTGTTGAGAACTCCGGATTAACAAAAGCAATCCAGCAACTTCTGAATGACGTAACAGGCTGGTAGTGTTTTCTTCGAATCATAAGCATAACAGAGGACATATGCTGAAATGGGGTAAAAACTACAAATCATACCCAAAACCTATGAACGGAAACGCAAAACGTACAAGTCATACCCAAAATCTACATAACAGAAACCAAAACCTACAAGTCATACCTAAAACCTACATAACATAAACCAAAACCTACAAGTCATACCCAAAACCTACATAACAGCGAACATATGCTGAAATGGGGGGAAAACTACAAATCATACCCAAAACCTATGAACAAAAACGTAAAACGTAAAAGTCATACCCAAAACCTACATAACAGAAACCAAAACCTAGAAGTCATACCCAAAACCTACATAACAAAAACCAAAACCTAGAAGTCATACCCAAAACCTACGTAACAGAAACCAAAACCTTCAACGTAAATAGACTTACATGTTACACAACAATGTAAGCCTGTAATTATTTATGTTGTAATTGAGGTGGACTTACAAATCGCCTATGACATATTCCACAAGTCTGCTTAGTTGTCCCGCCTCATAATCACCAAATGGATCACATATAGTGACTAATTGGTGGACCTTTACAAAATATGACTCACTATTGAAACCCTTTGAAGGGTGATATCTGTAGGAAAATAAGAAAGAATCATAAGAAGAAAGAAACGAAAACCTACAAGTCATAAACCAAAACCTACATAACATCTAGCAAAACATACATAACAGAAACCATAACCTATAAGTCATGACCAAAACCTACATGACATACACCAAAACCTATATGACATACACCGAAACCTAAAAGTCATACTGAAAACCTACAAGTATAAGAAAGATTTACCAGAGAAGCAGCTAGTTTGATTTTGTGGATCTCTTGTGAAAGGCCTTTTGATTGTCAGAGGCCTTTCTTGATTGTTCTCCTTCTAGCCTTTTCTTAGTCCTCAAACTATCATCATCATCATCATCATCATCATCATTAGGCACCGTCATATCAATGATTGGTTCAACATGATGACTTTTGAATCAAATTATATCTTTGCAAGGTTGTTCTTGTCTACCAGATCGCGCAACCTTTTTCATTGGACTCTCTGGGTCTGAAGTTTCTTCCCTAACCACCTTCCACGACATTTTTTCCGAGAATTCTCATTTTCTTTGTCAACCTCATCCTTCACCACGTGGCTATCACCTACTTTTAGTGGCGAGCGGCAGTTCTCTCAACGGGAGGGGAACAGAACTCGTTCTAATCGGTTCGGCTTTCAACGGGACGAGACTCTTATGCCGGTACATCTTGGTTTCCATCTCCAAAAACCTACTTTTCAACCCCACATCTCGCTTTTTAGGCTTTCAAATTTCTCATGATTCTTCATCTCAACATGCTTGAACATTGCTAGCAATCCCTCCAACAACAGCCTTATAGCCGACTGCTCCTTCTGTATGGAGAACTGCGTCTTTTCCCTAATATTTTTCTTGACGAAGGACTTCAAGGAAATGTCCATGGTGTCACTACTCTCAACCCCTTCAACCTCTTCTCTTTTTCATGGTTTTGTGGTGGCTTTTTCTTCTGAGGCCGAACATGCGCCTCATCTATAACCATTCCCTATACAAAGAGGTAATCATTATCAGAAACCTACATCGCATACCAAAACCTACATCCAATACCAACACCTACATAACATGAATCAAAACCTACAAGTCATACACAAAACCTACATAACAGAACAAAAACTTACATCGCATACCAAATCCTACTTCGCATACCAAAACCTACATAACGCGAATCAAAACTACAAGTCATACAAAAAACCTACATAACAAAACCTAAAACTTACATGTGATGAATAAAAACTTACATCAAATATCTTACTTGATTTTTTCTGGGCGTCAATGACCACCATCGTCAACTTCCTCTTCTTCAAATTATCCGTCTCCCAGAAGCTCTCATCCAGAACCTCTCCAAGTATATCCACAATCATATTATGGAGTCTACGGTCCCCCAACGTTTCTCCCTCCCAGAAAGGATAAACGTCTTCCACCGCCTTGTGGACCATGTTCCTAACTAAACGAATCTGAAAAATGTTTAATTTCAAATTAACCAACAAAACCTACAAAACGTGTAGCTAAAACTACATAACATCTAGCAAAATTTAACATAAAAGGAATCAAAACCTACTTAACATTACATACCAAAACCTACTAACAATAATCAAAACCTACATAACATGAATGAAAACAACATACCTTTCTATCTTCTGAGTTATGGATCTCATCTTCTAGTATGACATTTAGGCTTTCTTTAGCCTTGCTTGTTTCCCAGTGGAGCAGGGCTATGTCCACACCATCTCTTTGGAAATTGTAAAGTTTCCCAAGGAATTCAACATACCATACTCTAATGTCCATATCAGCAACACATGGACACAACCACGTATAGTGTACGTCAGCCCAGTGTATGACCCCCCTTTGATGGATCTGATTAATGATTGAAAGGCATCTCGACTCCACAGATACCTTTGAAAAATCTCCACATCCAGCACCCTCTTAGAAGCTTAAAGTGGGATTCGGCTTTCTCAATGTAGACCCAATATACCTACATGCAAAACGAAAAGGAGACCTAACATTTGCCTTTTCTCGAATGTCCAGTTCCTGAAAATAGGCGGCTAACATTCACAAAAAAAACCTACATAACAGTATACAAAACCTACATTACATACACCAAGACCTACATAAGTTGTAGCAAAACCTACGTTACGTATAGCAAAACCTACAATACGTGTAGCAAAACCAACATTACATGTAACAAAATCTACATTACGTGTAGCAAAACCTACATTATATATCAAAACGTACATAAAGTCAATATCAAAACCTACATCGCCTACCAAAACTTACTTTAGGTGAAAACCTACATGTCATAGCAAAACATACATGCATCTCTGGAACGCCTTAGTGAGTTCGTAGTAGTCCAGAGCTTCAAGTATATTCGTGTTTAACTCAGCCCACAACTCTTCATGGGATGCCTCCACATCCACTTCTTCCTGAACCAGACCACATGGCAGCCCTGAGATCTCCTCAAACTCATAAAGGGAGAACCTCAAAGGGCGGGTTCCGACCAATACCCACATCTCGTTCATTTTTTTGACATCAAGTTGATTCAGGAGCAATCAATCAACAAGCTTTGCTGCCCACATATACTTATCTGTCAATTTTAGCACTACAAAATCCAAGAAATTGTGTCGTATGTCGATTGGTGCAGTGCTAGCTGCATTTGTTTGAAATTTGAGAGCTTACAGAATTGATTGAAGCTCTTTTTGCTATAAGCACTTTTATCTGCGCAGAAAAGTCTCCTTGGATATTCCCTATGTGCCATTGTTGCAAGGAAAACAAGGCATCACAATGTTAAAAACCACAAGCCTACATAACATAATCAAAACCTACATTATTGATGTCAAAACCTACCAAAACCTACATAACAGAATCAAAACCTACATAACGTGAACCAAAACGTACATAACATAATCAAAAACTACATAACCTAAACCAAAACCTACATAACATAAGCCAAAACCTACATGACATGACCCAAAACCTAGATAACAAAACCAAAACCTACATGACACAACCAAAACCTACATAACGTGATTCAAAACCTACATAACGTCAATCAAAACCTACATAATTGAGTACAAAACCTACATCACCGAACAAAAATCCACCCAACCATTGCCTTTAAACCTACAAATCACATTTAAGCCCTACAAACAATTCAATTTCAGTGCACTTATTTTAGTCGCAAACCCAGATTGAACGATTTCTAATCCTAAATCTCGCACAAACCAAAACAATCAACAAAATTACAAATCTAGTCTCTTGTAAACCTCACAACAACGGTTAAATATCTCTAATTTTAAGCTTTTATCGTCAAAAGTTTACGACCTAACCGTTACACAAAAAACCAGAGATTGAGAACTTACTTTTGAGCTACCGATATAGGTTTATGTTGATTTCAAAATGCAGAAATCTACTAGAAAATCTAAGAGAAGCCGATTTTGTGATGAGAAAACGGAGGAGAAGAAGAAGAAGAAGAAGAGAAGAAGTGAACGACGAATACGATGAAGGAGAAAGTAGAATGTGGAAATCTACTAGAAAATCTAAGAGAAGCCGGTTTCGTGACGAGAAAATGGAGGAGAGAAAACAGAGAAGAAGTGAACGACGAAGACGATGGAGGAGAAATTAGAGAAAATTTTCGTGAAAGTTTGAAAAATATGAATCGCGGTTTCTTTTGTGAAAAGAGAAGTCAGAACGATTTATATACCTCTTCTTTCAATTTCTTTTTAATTTTTTTAATAAAATTGTAAAATTAAATCTAAATGTCATTCTCGTAATAAAATTATGCCATTAAGAATTATATGTAATTTTATTTTTTTTTTACTGTTTGTAGTTACCAAAATATTATTTTAGTAATTGACCTATTTTATTGAATTATTCTAGTTATTCTTTCTAGCTTTAATTGATTTTGAATTAGAATCCATCAATTCTTATATGAGGAGAGCATTTTAGTTCTCACTTGAAAGCCAAAGATTCAACACTAAATCTAACACAAAACGTCTAGAATGGTCAAATACAGCAAAATACTGCAAAAATCTCGGTAAATCATAAAATAGGTTTCCAAATATTTGGTGTGGAAATTTTATCCAAAAAATAAATATGTATTCGGTGTGAAATTGAAAATCCTATAATTCATAAAATAATTAAATCCGCAAGCTGGTTCTTCCATACAAATTTAGCTAGGGATTTTTGAAAACGATAAAGAGTCCTGAGACAAAAGACAATGAATGAATTGGGTTTTGAATATTGAGTATCTTAAATGATATCATCACTGCAATCTTTGCCGATTTATTGATCAAGTAGGAGAGCAATAGCATTCTCTGATTACGTGTTAATTTCTAAAGGTTCAATGCAAGCTGCCCAAAAAAAGACACATCTGATCATCTAGAAGATTAATATACAAAGTCTGCGGATTATCGATCTAAAACAATATCCGAATACAAACCTAGAAATACCCTAATCTAGTTAGATCTCTACAAAATTGGTCTCACAGATCATATAGGATCACTTGTTTATAAAAGGAATGCAAATGAATAAACGTATCTATACATATATCGATAAAATTTTAACTACGAGCACTGTACTCATCAACAAAATGTGCTATTTAAATACCCAAAAACCAAAACAAGTGTATGGCTGGCGTTTTTATTTATAAAGATGATAAGTAAGACGAGAAGATTATGAAATATGTACAACTCACATTTTACAAGACCAATAAAGCAAGGAAGTTAAAAACATGTAAAAAATAATGATCTAAAAGGAGTACACGTAATGTCTACTACTGTTTCTTCAGCATCAAATAGAATAAGGAAACATCATAATAACATCGTGGACTTCAAAACAAGATGCTTCTCCTTTCCCACATTACTATGTCTCTACCTAAAATCAAAACCTTTGTTACCTTTTGGATTTCTGGGTCCGGCTCTTTTCTCTTCTTTGTGCAATCTAACATTTTTCTAGAAGACGAAAGATTTGAAAAATCCTCGCAATAGTCAACCTTGTTACGATATAAGTCTAAGGGTTTGACTAGAAAAGAATAAAGGAAGAGGGTTAAAGATAACTTTTTTTTATGTCATTTGAGTAAACCTATGTACACCATAACCAAAAAATGTAAATGATGGAGCTCAAAATAAAGAAATCAATCAATGGTGGATATTAAAAAGTAGTGCAATGCAAATATGAACTCAAAACAGAAAATAAAGCAACATAAGCAAGAAAATGGTTGATGGGAAAATACCCCAAAGATGGAATCGAAAGGAATAGTGAAAAAGTAAGATCAAGAGGGTTTGACGAAGAAACCGTAACAGATATCTATTGGCAGTATACCCACCTCCTTCATTCACACATACCTCAGATGCATACACTTATATATATATACACATGAGCATCAAAGGAGGTGGACAGAATGCCAAAGATTTCTGTAAGCATCTCTTTATCAAACCTTCATGAAAGGAAATGAATAATAACATAAAGATCTAACTGTGACAGACACAAGTTATATAGCTTGGCTAGAAACCCTAGATGTGTTTTGTAATAGAATAAGGGAGTTAGATCGAGAGGATTTGGATTTGAAACGACCTCAGATCTAACAGCATCAGCACCTAATCGTTGAAGAGAGAGAATGGAAAAACAGAATAAAGAAGAGAGACTGCAAATTCTTTATTTATTTATTTTCAATTCGTTTCTTCTTCACTAAAAATGGGTACCAACTTTTGAACGGGGTTTTTACCTTTGCGCCTACCGTTTCCGTTTGCTTTTTATTCTTTTTAAACCCTTTTTCACATAAAGGAAACGTTGACGTTGGCAATTTCTACAGTGTAATGCAAAAATATATAAATCATATTAAACTAAATAACAGAAATATGAGCATTTCTTCATTACATCCCGCATATTTTCTACGAACTTTTTTGTCTAACTCTCGCCTTTATCTCATCATTCTGTTTTAATAAGAGATTCCAAATTTTTAAAAAATTACTACCACTAATCCATCTATCTTTGATATTTTCTAAGGACGTTTTTTATTGAAATATTTGTATTTCCTATCTTTGTTAACAAAGGAGCCGTGTTGTCTATTAGAATATCAGCTTTTGATCAGAAAGTTGACTTACCATTAGTATATAATGAATACAACGTACTATGTTAGTTGTACTCGCGTTTTTTACCCAAAGTACAAAAAAATGGAACCTAAACTACATAGAATTTTGAAGTCGAAGTCATTGTTTATGTAACTCTCTT
Source organism: Lepidium sativum (assembly GCA_023374145.1). NCBI lineage: Eukaryota > Viridiplantae > Streptophyta > Magnoliopsida > Brassicales > Brassicaceae > Lepidium > Lepidium sativum. Next base: position 9,249 of record JAKUCM010002196.1, read on the forward strand.
ACAATATATATATATATATATATTATAATCCTGAATTAACTAAAAATCGTTGAAAACTAACATGATATATACATATAGACAAATTAAAATCAATACGTTGAATAAAATAAAATGCATACCAAGATTTGCGTGAGTAGCATCATGCATGTTGTCACGTTGATCTATATAACGGTTAGTAATGAATAAACTATTAACAGTAACGTAAATAAACCCGAAGTTACGGTACCAATTCTTATATGACCACCTAAATGCTGATTAAGAAGAAACGGAAAACGAATATACACTTATTTATTAATAGAAGCCAAAAAAAGAAGAATAGTTGTATGATTGTAAAATGGCGAATGATGTTAATATTGAATTTAACTATGTTTTTTCAAATTTGGATTATGCGAGGGTACAAGACATCTAGCACTCGAGGGGTCCATTTACAAATCGCACCAAAGAAATTAGTGGATTACAGAATCCAAAGCACAGGGTATAAATGAATATCAACAGTAAGACACTAAATAACGTCTAAAGTTTAAACCTATTTGAGCTAATTTAACTATTCTCTAGGGCTTATTAAATGAAGGGCAAATCTTTAGGGTTATAAATTGTCAATCTCTTTTCGTCATTGTCAAATTCAGTTCCCTACTTCATATAAATTGGAATAAATTACTTTTGGAACAAATTAGCTATGTGAAATTGAACCAAATTATCAAAAAAGAAAAGAAAACTCAAAACATCTTTCCCTACGGCCTACCTTCGATCGATATGTCGCACTCATCACTCCCACGACCTTTATAAATTCCTTTATGCTTCTTAATAAAATTGTTACCACAAATCCCTACGGTTTAATTTGTTCACAAATATGTAACTTTTTGGGTAAATGTTCATGAAATATACTATTGCTAAATAATTTGTTTAAAATATTATTTTTATTCATAATTCAAACCTTATTACCCGAACTCGATAATGATTATGATATTTTCTGAAATGGATATGGAATAATTAAGTATTGGTTTTTTTTAACATTTTAATTTATCGACAATTAGATTGACAAGATCTAATATTTATTTTATAGTCTACTCTGTAAATTTTTTTTCAATCTTCCAAATATAGTTAATAGGGATCGAAAATTTGATAACATAATTTTTAGCTAGGTTATCTAAACTACATGACCGAAAAAATGGAAAATTACTATGATTTTGTAAAATATATACTCTTTCTTTTAGTTTTTGAGATTTGAGTGAAAAGGAACACACTCCATAAAAATGGATTCATTTAGCACTGCCATAAATTCGTGTGTATATTCATTGCACCAAATAAAAATAATAATAATATTAATTCCTCACCATTTACTGCCTCAAAATCTACTCCATCAATTCATGCATCGCCTTTTTCCCATCAACCCTCAATGCTTAGCTACTACTCTCACAGATTGAATTTTCACAACTAATATATAAAGCTCATTTAATTTTAAAATCAAGTAAAATAACTTATCATTTGGAAAAATAAAAAGTATTGAAAAGTTTTTTAGGATTAATGAATGCGATTTGCAGAGGTTCAATAATAAATGGGTACTGACTCATAGACTGGTGTTATAGTGATATCATCTGCCATTGAAGTTGATTTTTGTTTTCTCACATTCATATATGCAATATAGGTTTTGTAATAATAATAAAGAGAATAATAATAATATTGGTTTAAAAATATATATATATATATATATATATATCACTAAATGTTAGGAGCTTTTTTAGTTGACAAGGTTACTGGGCATGTGATAGAATGTCGTGGACAAGCAACAATGATGGTACGCTTACCATTAAGTCGGCTTATATTATGTTAACACGCGAGTTGACTACAACTCAGGATATGACATAGTTTTTTTATCATATATGGAGAGCTTCGGTCCTGAGAGAGTCCGCTTTTTTATGTGGCTCGTTGCTCACCGGGTTCTCACGACGAATGCGAACAGATGCATAGGCATTTGACTAATTCAGACTTATGTTCAGTTTGTAAAGCGGGTTACGAATCAACCTTACACACTACAAGAAAACACGCATTTTGCGATGGCAAAAGGTATTGCAAGGCTGTCTCAATAGACTAAAAGAAACGTGATTGCGATGGCAACATAAATGTCACAATTCGCGTGTCGCAAATAAACATTCCTAGCAGGGACGTCGCATGGCTTGCGAGAGAAAGAAAATGTCGCAAACGAGTAGCTTGGTTACGTGTCGCAAGGGCCTAGCAGGCTTTGCGACTCCTTTGCGGGAGCGCGTCCTGCGACGCCCTTGCGGGAGCACTTCCTGCGACGCCCTTGCGGGAGCGCGGCCTGCGACGGCCTTGCGGGAGCGCGCCCTGCGACTCTTTTGCAAGGGGGCGCACTGCGACTCCCTTGCGAGGTCAACCCTGCTTCGCCCTTGCAAGGGCGTTCGCTGCTACTTCCTTGCGACGCCTGTTTTAATTTATTTGAATAAAAAAAAAAAATTTAAAATATTTTAAATTATAAAATAAAATTTAAAAAGTTTATTTTTTCAAATTAAATTAAAAAAAGATTACAAAAGGTTTTTAAAAAATCAAAAATCGTCAGAGCGATCTAAATTTACCGACTCGGATCCTGTGTCTTCGTCTTCAACATTCATCTCGGCAAATGCATCAGCTATCTCTGAATCTTTCTTGGCGAGTATAGACCACAAACGGTCATAGGTCGTGATTTTCTTCTTAGCTTTGCAAAGCTCGGTGTTAGTCCGATCCAACTCTTGGGTCTGACGGTCGACTATTTGTCGCAGGTCACTGGTTGCTGAAGATGATTGGGAAAATCCTTCTGGTGAGATACACTGCTCAATCCTCGAGCCAAGAGAACATGTTCCAAATATTCTCCTTTTTTTACGGGGAGCGATCTAATAAAAGAATAACAATCAGATGTTAGATTAATTTAGCGAAAATAGAAGTTAAAAGAAGAATTAAAAATTTAGTTTACCTAAGAATAGATCTGGTTCTTCTGCGCCGTAGATAATCCCTCGAATGCAGAGCTCTCATCACCGCATTCTTGAGTCAATTCCTGCAACTTTGCAGTGACGTCGTTGTACAGCTTCTCGGATTTTTTGTCAACAAAAACTCCGACCTTGTTCCTCTTGGTGATGTACAGAGTGTTAAGGATATCGGGGTGCATATCCCCCGATTCCTCTTGATGAGAAAATGTAAAATAAGGCAATATTATTTTAAATAAATGTAAATTAAATGTAAAAATATTTACCAGTTTGCGGGCCCGAGCTTTGAATGATATTCTGCCCGAGCATTGTTTGTGGGGACCGCTCCCATCAGGGTCGGATAACCGAGCTGCTCGACAGCTTGCGCTTTTCTTCTGAGACTTGGGATCCTCCCAGTAGCGAATCAAGCCTTCCCAGACCGAATCCTTGAACCACTATGGCATTGCCTCGTTGCCCTTTTTCTTCCACTTACTCTTCCAACGACCCACCTGATCGTTCATCCTACGCAAGACCGCCTCGAACTCTTTCACGACTAGACTGGTAATAGAAACTTCCCAGTGAAAATGTTGCAAAAAAAGAATGTAAAAGTATAGTTAATTAGATCTTATAAACATTGTAATAAAGTAAAAGAATGAAATTTTTTTACCGCAAACGTTCTGAACCATCTGTCGATGATGTGGATAGGAGTTTGGCTAAAATTAGCATGCGGTTCCTGGAAATCTCGTTCAAAGATACGTTTGTATGGGATACACGTCCTTCCCTTCGTTGCACGGTATCTTGGCTTTCCACAAAAAACGGCATTCCTGCAACTTGTCATCATCTTTCGAGAAAATCATGCAATTTTCACTACAAACATCAATCATTTCAGATGGTAATCCTAGACCCGCAACCACTTTCTGCATTTCATAATAACTCTCAGCAGAATTATTATCTTCCGGCAAATACTCTTTAAGCACATCAGCAAATTGATTCATATTTCTCTCACTTATGCTTCCTTCACTTTTAATAGACATTGGCCTAGATGCTAATGATACTTTAGATAGACCATCTCTACATCCCTCATAGATGGGTTTATTAGCAGCATCTAGCATATCATAAAATTTTCTTGCTTCCGGGTTAGGTTCTTCCGTAATATTTTCAATAACATTAGGAATATACCCATGATATGCATCTGTAACCATATCATGTGACATATTTCCTTGTAGATGAGCGTAGTTTTCAAACATACTACCACCGTAGTTGTTATTAGCATATTCTTGACAATCGATATCATTACCACGAGCACCCATATTACTACTTTCAGCACCCAAACTATATCCCTCCCCATGCAAAAACTAGACATAATAGTTTGGAGTAAATTCTCTATTATAAATGTGTCTTTTTACCATATCGATATTCAAATATTTTTTGTTCCCGCACTTTAAACATGGACAAAAAATGTTACCATCATTTGGAGTATGTGGGTTATTTGCCGCCTGATTATAAATGCTCGCAACCCATCTCGGAACTCCTTCGTCCCTTCTCCAGTCTTTATATCCCTTCTGTTATACATCCATCGTCGTAAAGTAAGCAATTCATGTTCCGACGTCATTATTTCCCGAATCGTAATTTATTTGAATTTTTTTGCAAACACAAATTTATATCTCTAGATTCTCTCTCTTATTAATTCGTATTTGGTGTCAAAATACATTGTCATGTGGGGGATATTTATAGGGAAAATGAAAAGGCGTGCTACGGATTTGCGATGTCACAAAACGCACATGCAAAGACAACGCAATTATGTAGCAAATATGTGATGGAGAACATGTCTCGCGACAACGTCACACCTTTGCAATGGCTTTGCGACATATTTTGTGGCCTCGCATAAGTGTCGCAAAAGACTCGCAAAGACATCGAACCCTTGCGACGTTTTTTTGGCATCTAATTTTGCTAGCCTATTGCGATGTCCACTTTGGTCTCGCATATATGTCGCAATGGCAAAGCATTTTTGCGACACCTTTTTGGCATCGCAAATATCCATAGCAAATCACATGTTTTCTTGTAGTGACATACTTAGAGATGTCCCAACTATGAGTGGAATATGGTTACGGTTAATACCGGCGAACAAACCTGGAACTTTCTTTACGCAATCATTGCTTGAGAGGATGTTTCCAAATCTAAGCGCTACTCATATGGTCAATGGCTGTCCATGCGTTACTAAGTTTTCTATGGTAATTTGATGGGATTGGAAATCGCTGTGAGAATATGTTTGGCTCTACTAATAGATGCCGAGATAGAACCACATTTGTCAAGGATATAAACCATGAGATAGACCAGTCGAACTCTAGGGAATGATCCACAGTGGATCTGTGTTCCACAGACTGCAAGGAATATAAAATGGCAATCTCCGCGTGAGACATGGTTTAAGTTGAATACGGATAGGGTATCTCGTGGGAACCCATGACTTGTAACCGCATGTGGTGTTGTCCGAGCCCAAGCTGGTCGATGATGTTGTGGTTTTGCTCTTAACATCGGAATTTGTACGGTCCCTATGGTAGAGATTTGGGAATGTATTATGGTTTATACGTGGCTTGGGAGTTGAAAGTTTGACGTTCGGAAGTGGATATTGATTCTAAGATTGTTGTAGGTTTTCTTACCAAAGGGATTGGTGACTCTCACCATCTTTCATTTTTAATACGTTTGTGTTATGATTTTTTAACATCTCTTTGTCCGATTTAGTTATCTGTATAGAGAAATTAGTCGTCTTATGAACGGGTTAGCTAAGTATGTTTTTTCTTTACCTTTAGGTTTTCATAATTTCAAACCTAATCCGGAGTGTATCCGATCGTTTGTGGTTGACAATTCAATACTGGAGTGTTTGTCTCTTGATATTTTGTAGTTGTTTTTCGTTTGAATAAATAGCAGGAAAGTTTCCTGTTTCCAGACGAGAAGAAGTTAAGGAAGATTTGCATTAAGTATGTAAAACAGGTTTCATATTTACTTGCATTCAATGATAATGAAAATATAAAACTGAAATATTGAGTTTGTCGGATTGTGAAGATGTGAGTGGTATAATTGAATCATTTAATGAATGTCTGAAATTTTTACTTTTCAGATCATTACAGCCTATCCGTATTGGTTCGACTTCTGCAATGTCAGTTCTTTTTTTACATATTCAAACACAAATCTGATATAAGTATAATTACTTCTAATTTATTACTGTTAATACGGTTTATATTAGAAGTATAACACAGTCACATAATTGATGATTCATGTAACAAACGGAACAACAATCTTTATCAAAAAACAAACAAACGGAACAACAAATAATGTTTGACCTTAATTTACATGCATGAATGTTAGGTAAGTAAATACTTAAATGATTTGTAACATTTTAAGCTGATATATTATGAAGGCTCAATTCCTTGGATTTAGTTAATATCGGAGTAGATAGGTTGGCTAATTTAAAGTGTAATTCGTTGATTAAAATACTAATAAAATTATTACAAGTCGCCCGTAAATCATAATTATGTTTTGGCGAATTTATTCCCTTCTTTTTCACCTTTTACCTTATGCATGCGTAGATATTCTTTCATGCATATCATCATCATTATCGTCATTTATTATTGTTTTATGTGTATTAATTCTTACTAGTATACATCAACGAAACATTTTACTACACTACATTAATACTAATTACTTTTTTACAACTTTTTTTACAAATAATGGAAAATTAAACTTAGGGTTTTACTCAATTGTTATATTACTTAGAGGAAAATAGAATGCATCCATCAGTTTTTCGTGTTGTTAGTATCATACTGGTTAGCATACATATTTTTAGAAAGAACAATAATAGTTTTTATCAACAAAAAAAAACAATAATAGTTGAATATTTTTGTTCCTTTAAATTTGGAATATTTAAGTGAGAATTCATGATTATAAGTCTTTTAGGGTACAGCAAGTCACGTGATACAGAAGGTATTTAATGAATAATTGGATTTTTTTTCTTTATGCAGTTGCCGAGTATTTATTGGCGTTTGAATCCAAATTTGTTAATACAAAAAATGAAAAAGAAATATATATATATGTGGAAATGAGGATTGCAGAAGAAAAAAGGATGGAAAAGACAGTGTTGGATTGGGTCGAACGTCAAGCGAAATGATGTCACAGAAGATTGGCTTTTTGTTATGATACTTTCAAAACATAAATCATGAAGTCCTATGACTATATATTATTCATATCTCTTACTTTTCCTCATCCTTTACTCTTCTTTCCAACATTGAAATTGCTAATGGTGTAACTACTACTGTCTGCTGGGACAGAAAGATAAAGCAAACTCATAGATGTTTTTTAACTTCTTTTTTTGTAATTTTTTTTGTATGCACCAACTAACCAACAATGATATTAAAAAAGGACTGTGTAGTTTAGTTCATGTTAGCACCCAGAACTTAGATTAGTTTCATTGAATTTATTTATCTTAAGTATGCAGTTCATCTGATCTTGATTAGAAAAACTATGTGAGATGTCTATCAATTTTCTAAGCTTATAGAATGCGATATTAAATTGTAGATCCAGTTATTGATCGATAACAACAAAAAATAACTTATATCACAACGAATACAAATAATAAAAAGAGCTATGGTTGCTTAGGCACAAACTTTAGGATCTCCTGCTTTTATAGGTTATCGAAGTTTTATACACGGATTTTAAAAACATAAGTATTTAGAGATTTCAGATGATATTATTTTTTGGTTGGAGTAGAAAGAAAGTATATGAGAGCGAGAAATCAAAAAAAGTTGTTCTCTGTTATATTCTGCTATAAAATATTATTTTGAATATCATATAATATAATATTTGTTGTGAAAGAGGAAAGATACGTGGGAGATATAACAGTGAAATCAACTTTTTTACTCTCGTTATTACGTGTGCTTTTTTGTATTCATACATTTTCATTGGGTAATGGGGTAAGTGCCTTTTATAATGGAGAGCGCTTTCGTGAACAGATATCAACTGATAAGATATTTTAAATATTTACTTCTTGATTCTTTTCAAAATCTCGTGTGTAAAAAAAAATTTTGGGGGAACATGCTTTATTCAATCGCTCTTAATATAACCTTATTTGATTTGGATGACACAAACGACATTGTTTTCAAAGAATTTTGTTGGCCCTTTATTCATGAACGTTCTGGTTGCTTCTTATGTGTATTGAGCCATAGATTTGAGTCATACCCATTCTCTACATGCTTCGTGGAGTAATTATTTCTGCATGATTTGAGGAGGTAGCAACTAGAGTCTGCTTTTGAGAATACCAATAAATTGCAAAGCCTCCCATTGTGAAAACATATCCGATTTGAGATCAAACTTTATGTGGATAGATAAATAGCCAGCATCTGCAAAACCAACTAAATTGACACTAAAATTCTATTATAAAATAATCTTAAGTCAGTTGTTTCCTGGAGATAACGAAATCGAATTTTATTTCATTCCAGTGTCTACGTGTAGGTTACAAACAGTATCTTGCAAGCAGATTTGTAGTGAATGCTATATTTGGTCTAGTACAATTTGCAAGATACATGAGTTCACCAATAGCGCTCATATAAGGTACTTTGGGACCTAATATCTCTTTGTTATATTTACAAGGTCGTAACGGATATTTATCGATATTAAGTGATTTGCTTACAATTGGAGTACTCAAAGAAGTCGCTTTATCCATATAAAAACGTCTTAAGATACTTTCATATAATTCGATTAATGTGCAAAAATTACATTCCGAAGATGTTCGATCTGGAGTCCAAGATAAAATTTTGTTTTTTCGAGATCTTTTATTTTAAACTCTTTCTTCATATGAGTTCTTGTCTCATCAATTTCCTTTTGAGTCTCAATTATGTCTAAGTCATCAACATATACAACAATGATCACAAACCCATATAAAGATTTCTTGATAAATACGCAAGGGCGTATCGCAATTGTTGGTATATCCTTTACTCAACAAATATTCACTTAAGCGATAATACCACATGTGTCCGGATTTTTTTAATACATAAAGTGATCATTGTAATTTGACTGTACATATTTCTTTAAATTTTGAGTTCAATGCTTTATGCATGTTTAATCCTTATGAGATTTTCATATATATTTTATTATCAAGTGATCCATATAGATATGTTGTCACAACGTCTATTAGATGCATTTCTATATTTCTATATGTTGGTAGGCTCATCAAAAATCTGAAGGTAATTGCATCCATTACCGCAAAACATGTTTTTCATAATCGATTTCCAGTCTTTGAGAAAGCCCTTGGGAAACAAGTCGGGTTTTTACCTTGTTACTTCATTTTTCTAACTTTTTTTGGAACAAAGACCCATTTATACAAAACGGGTTTTACATGTTCAGGCGTTATGACGGTAATTGCATCCATTACCGCAAAACATGTTTTTTGGAACAAAGACCCAAAAACTTTTCTTTTATTAAAGGACTTCAATTTAGTTGTCATGACCATTTTACATTTATCCCAATCAAATCTTTTTTGGCATTCTAATATGGACTTTGGATATGGATCATCACTTTTATTATAATTTTTTTTTGATATAGAGAATGAGAAAATTCTATCATCATCTTTTATTCCATTTCTAACCCAAATATTTCCATTTTGGGCATGGTGATGGAGATCCCATGTGTTTATCATCGTCTTCAAGACTTTTCTCAGTATGATTTGGTTCTTCTGAACCATGTTTATGTATTTCTCCTAAACTTTTTTCTTTCGGAGATTCTTATCTTTTGATCCCATTGGTCTCCCCTTTTCAATTGAACATTAGGCTCATTTGCTATGTTTCCATCATTTTGTTCTTCCGGAATCATAACTCTTGATGGAACATTCACAATAGCTATACATGATTTTGTCAGCCTTTTGTATCGTTGAACGCATATGATATCTAATTTGCCATATTTTGTAAATGCACAGTTATATGAACTTCCAGTTCACGTTGTTTCTTAAGGGATTAAGATGTCCCAACGATGGTGTGTACCATGTAATGTATTTTGGAGCTTCTTTTGTTCCTCTCCCTAACGCTGAAAATTTATTTTCATTAAGATGACAATCTGCAAAACGTGTCGTAAACATGTCACCAGTTTTTGGTTCTAGATACCGAATTATATTTGGTGATGTATACCCAATATATATCACCAATCTTCTTTGTGTTCCCATTTTGTTATTTGTGGTGGTGCTATAGGGACATAAACTGCACATTCAAAAACACGAAGATAAGATATATATATATATGGCTTGTGGCTAGATGTTAATTCTAATGGGAGTATTTATGATATGCAGTCGGCCTTATTTGAATTAGTGCCGCAGCGTGCAAAATTGCATGACCCAGTATTGAAATTGGGAGTCTTGTTCTCATCATAAAAGGTCTAGCAATAATTTGTAATTGTTTGATCAAAGACTCAGCCATGCCATTTTGTGTGTGAACATGCGAGATTAGATGTTCAACATATATTCACCAGCATTATCAAGTCTTACCTTCTTTATTGTATAATCTTGAAATTGTGCCTTTAACCTGATTATTTGGGCAATAAATTTTGCGAAAGTCATAGTTTGTGTGCTCAATATACACACATGTGACCATCTACTATATGCGTTAGTTAATACCATAAAATATCTAAATGGTCCGTATTGTAGATGGATAGGTCCACATATGTCACCACGTATTCTTTCTTGAAATACCGGAGATTCATTCACAACTTTGGCTGGTGATGGCCGAGTTATTAGTTTTCCAAAAGAACAATCATTACAAGAAAATTCTTTTGCCTGAAAAATATTCTGGTTTTTCTGCGAATGGCCATTTATATTTTCCAAGATCTTTTGCATCATGATTTAACTAGGGTGCCTTAAACGTTCATGTCAGATTTTGAATTTACAGGTAAACTTTGGATTTACTATAACATATGATTCAACCATATTTATCTTTGTAAAATACATTCTAGAGGATAAAGCTAGCAGTTTTTCCAATAGACATTTCTTTTCGAATTGATTGATGTAGCAAAAATATTCAACACCATTTTTATTCATGGGTTCTATGTGATATCTATTTCTGCGGATATCTTTGAAACTCAACAAATTTCTATTTGATTTGGGGGAATGTAATGCATTATCTATCTCAAATTGTTTCCCTTTGACATTAAAAACAAGTTTTCTTCCTTGTCTATGTCCATGTCCACGTCCATATCCTCCTCGTCCACGGCCACGCCCATACCCATAATTATTATAATTTGTGGATGTAACATTCTCTTCTGGGAATGATGCTTATCCAGTAGGACGAGACTAATGGTTTAACATTATAAGTCCATTGTTTTGTTCAGCTACGAGAAAAACTTGCAATAATTCAGAATACTCCGTGTATCCATTTGCTTGGTATTATTGTTGCAAGACCACATTTCCAGGATGGAATGTTTGGAGATTTTTCACAATCATATCAAAATCACTTAGTTTCTCCCCACATAACTTTATTCTGGAAGTAATTTTAAACAATGCAAAATTATATTCACTCACACTTTTGTAATCCTGAAACCGGAGGTTTAACCACTCATGTTTGGCTCTCGGTAAGATCACATATATGTGGTGGTCAAACATATATTTGAGTGATTGCCAAATATCTGCAGGATTTCTTTTGTTATATATTCATCTTTTAAACCATCATGGATATGGTGGACCAAAAATATCATAACATTAGCCTTTTCCTCTTCTGAAGTCGTTAACGACTTATCGATGGTATTAAAGAGTTTTTTTCCTTTTAAGTACATTCTTGCTGCAACTGCCCATCTCATATAATTATTTCCAGATATATCAAGGGCTGTAGTCTCAAGTTTAGCAAAATTTGACATGATTATTGCATAATAATCATAAATTTTATTATTTAAATTTAAATATTCAACATAATATCATGAACAACATATTAATAATTAAATACATAAAAATAAAATAAGCAAGCGATTACAAAGAGATATAAAACACAAACAAGCAAATCGATATTCATCCAAAATTATACGTGGATATATTCACCAATGAAAAGCCGGTAAATTGCATAGGGAATTATACCAAAACAAAAAAATTAGAACCCGACACATTTGTTGCAATGACTAAAAAAAATTAATTTCTTTGAGGATAATTTTTGAGATGGAGAAGAAAGTTTTGAGTGAAGAATTGAGAGAAAAAATTTTATAGATGAAAAAATTATAAGTAGCCGTTAGAAATAGTGATTAGAGCTGTTTAAAATTGGTTGTAAAAAAAAGAGCTGTTTAAAATTATATATGTGGATTTTTTATTTGATTTTTCATAACCTTTATAAAATATAACAAAATTAATTTATCAAAATTAATATTTACCAATTATAACATTATCATTAATCAATCAAATTATAGAAAGAGATAATAACATATTAGACATTAATTAAAATAACAATAAATTTAAAATGTATTGTTTGTGTTCTAGAAAATTTATTTTATTTATTTATTTTTTCACCTTTTTCAGGAACGTTTTGTAAATTTTTTCGGGACATTTTATTATTTTATTGTTCTTTTGGAACCATTTGTAAATGTTTTCTGGAGATTTAAACATATTGATCTGAGGAGACATAATCTACCATATGATCGTTCGTCATCTGAGGAGGCATACTATACCATATAATCATGATCAGGGAGACATAGCTTTCCATAACGATTAGTTCGGGAAAAACAACAATTATTTTTCTGAACAAAAATATATTTATATGGGAGTGAATCACACATATTGTGTTTTAACCATTATAACAATATATAAATTAGATTAAAATGTATAGCACATGTATATGTGAGGACCAAGTCATCCATTATAACAAAGTATAAAAATAAATTTGACAAAAAATTAAATTTTACTTTTTCGATGAATATCATATAACATAATATTTGTTGTGAAAGAGGAGAGATACGTGAGGAGATATAACAATGATATCAACTTTTCTACTTTTGCTATTATGTGTGTGTATTTTTTTTGTATTCATACGTTTCTATGGGATAATGAGGTAAGTGCCTTTTATAGACACAATAAAACAGTAGAATGAAGGTAAAGATGTATATAATATTATAGATTTTTTACATAAATAATTATTATGGCTATATATTTATAAAATATTCAAATTTGTAAGTGTTTTTGGAATATAATCTATCTTCATATATTACTAGTAGTTTCCACTATAGATTGCTCGGAGATTTTTTAAATAGTGCTGAATTCTAAAGTTTAACTTGTTTACCCTCTTACCTTAGAGCATCTCCAATGGTGGTTCAAATGTTTCTTCAAACTCTATATATGAACAAAAATCTTCTCCAATGGTGCTTCAAATTTCTCTTCAAACTTGAAGATCTTCATTTTTCTTTTCAAATTTGAAGGATCTTTATTTGTTTCTTCATTTTTTGAAATCAGATTGTTTATTTACAAAATGATCCTTAAACTTTTGCTGTTTTTTTTCTTATACATAATTAAAGTTTTTTTAATATTAGTGGATAAAAAAACAACCAGATGATTCAAACCAATACCAACATGTTATTTGACTAAAATTTTTGTCAAAACATAACTTAAAATACATAATTATCATTAAAATTTTAAATAAAATAATCAAGAACTATTAATCTAATAATCTGGTAGATTGTTTCCATATCCATTAATATTTTCAAAGTATTGTCCAAAAGAAGTATATGTCATAAGAGTTTCTTGATCATCTCCTTTTCTTAAAATTATTGCTTGTTGAGCTTGGATATGTGCACAAATATTTGGATTTTCTATGGAATTTAAGTTTTCGAATAAAACTTTGTTGTCTTCTCTAAATTCTTTTAATGCAAAATTTTTATTCTGGAGATCAATAATTTGTTGTCTTTGTGAACTTGTCTTTTGTAGTTGCTCCAACAATCGTGCATTTCCTTCTTCGAAAGTCTTCATAGCATTTGATGTTTGATCACTAACTTTCCTTTTGAGTTTAGATTTTTTAATTCCACTTGGTCGTTGAGATGGAGACCCACCAAGAATGTCATCTTCATCATCTAAATTTAGAGAAAACGAAGATAAAACCTGGTGACGTTTGTGTAGCAAAATCAGAAATATAATTTTCGGACTCGGTATTTTTTGTAGGGTTGCCACCATCTTTAAATTTTTCAAAGTCTTTTATAATTTTCCATATATGATCAAACTTCCAACCAAACTTAAATTTTGGATCTTGAATTAGCATTTCTTTTGCTTGATTAAACTGAAAAGAATTAAGAAAAAACCCAAGGACATTAGCATTAACATTTAAATAATGAGTATATTATCTATAGTATATATATATATATATGTATATGTGAGTAATAAAAATATATAACTTATAATATCATCGTTCATTTTTCATTTCGAAATGCATTAATTGATCATTTATAGGAGAAATATAGTAGTAGTGATGTTTAATTAATGTTTTTGTAATTTGTTTTATCTATTTTATATTAAATTTTGAAATTCTATTATTTTATTAATGTTTTTATAAAGTATCTGTTTAAAATAATATAATAATATATGTGGATCAAATATATAAATTTAAAAAATATAAAAACATTTTAAAAATTATTAATAAATCAAATGTTATTAAAATATTCATTTTTAACCATTAAAACAAATTACTCCTTCATTTATAGAAAACTTCAGTTAAAGATTTTGCCAGACTTAAATGTGTTTTCAGTTTTTTTTATTTCTTATTCCTTAAAAGTCCATGACATTGCTTACCTTCTTCAATTCTCTTGGAGCTTGAACAAGACTTCAAAACTACACTGCCTACAAACTCATTAGCTTGCGATTCACCAGAAACAAGCATATTTTTGAATAGATTCAACACTTCATAATCAAGCCCAGAATTTTGATAACCCTTCATCATCGCACTCCAAGAAACCACATTTCTCTCAGGCATTAAATCGAACAACTTGCGTGCACATATAGTCTCTCCGCGTTTCACGTAGAGATTAATCAAAGAATTGATCTGGAATACGTCTTCAGCACGAGACGATTGGTCTGTAACGATTAGATGAGCATGACTTGTTTCGCCAGTTCTTAGATAGCTTGAATCAGCACAGACTTTCAAGAGGTCGTTAAGGCGATCAATCGGGAGAAGAGCTTTGTTAGGTTTGGGTAATAAAGACGCAAGGCGGACATGGCGCCAAAATTGTTCCTTTTTTCTTTCCGAGAGATAAAAGAAAGAGAGTGCTCAAGCTTTGACGGAGGGTTTCTGTGTCACATTGACGTTAACCTTTTCCGGGTCAAATTTGCCTTTTAAGACCTTGTAGGATTTTGCCTTTATCTTCTATTTCTCCAATTTTTTATTTTTCTTTTCTTCTTCTTCTTTAATTTTTTCAAATTCAATAATATATTCTAAACCTTTTATTTTGGATGTCTAAATCAAAAGAAAAGTATTAAGATCATCTTGCTCTTCTCGAATTTTCGATTTCTTCATTCTTCTCTTCGAATTTTTCAAATTCAATGTTATACTCTAAATTCCCCAAAATATTTACACTCATTTTGTAACCTATGAATTTACAAAATGATCTGCAATAATAGAAGGTGTTAAAAAAGAAAAGTGTAGACAGAGAGGCAACATGGTAGTTCCCTTCTATTTTATCGACGAATGAATGAAGATAAGGAAAATTTAGATGCGGCAGTTGTATAAAAAGAAGAACACTTATCCGATCCAAAAAAAAAAAAAACACTTTGGTGCAATTATTTTTATTAACACAAGGTCTTCGAGGCCTAATGAGCGGGTATTTAATTTTGCAGTAAGTACATAAGGCTTTAAGGCCCAATACTATTTAAAATATAGAGCTTTGAAGGCCCAGTTCTTAACTCCGTTCGGATTGCAATACGTCGCCGTAGGGGTCAGACTTCTTCGTCTTCGAGCTTTAGGGTTCTATGAGGGACTAAACTTTAACGGTATCAAACAAAGGCTGAGTGTTGTGAAAATGGAGAATCAAGAGCCTCAAATCGAGAAATTGCCTCAAAAAGAGCTTCCTGATCGAGAACCAGACCAGAAGAAGCTCAAAACCTCCAACACCAGCCAAGACACAGATTCGTCGGCTGCTGCCACCGGCGGAAGCGACGGAGTTG